>APFE031316334.1:0-11473 GCA_000404065.3 Pinus taeda | reverse complement strand
TTTTTTTTATAATTTAGAGATTTTATTATGTGATTATGTAAAAAGAAAATTCCAAAAAATATATTTTTAGATAACTAAGAGCATTTTAAAATCCAAGATGTATAACTACTTATATCAAACATACGAAGGAGTTTTTATAAGAAGATTTTTACCAATCAGAACGAAATAAAATATTTTTAGATGGCGAAGAGCATTTTCAAATCCAAGATATATAACTACTTATATCAAACATACGAAGGAGTCTTTATAAGAAGATTTTTGTATACCAACCTACTTTTTGAACTATAGAACTACTATCCGTTACAATTATAATGTTATAATGCATGACAATGACAATATTTTATATGTTGAGTGTATTTAATACACAAATTGAAGCTAAGATCAATGTAATTGATAAACAAATTGAAACTGCATAGTAACACAAATGCAACAGAATCGTGATATAACGATAATAGAGATATAACATAACCTTAATAAACGCATTTTTTTTAAATAATGTTTTATGTTTTATAAATGATGCATAGTATTGACATGTTTACGAAAAGTCACACATAATATTATAACATAAATATATGATGTTAAACCCCTAAACTATAATGTATGTGGGACGAGCTTGAGAGGGCATATATAACATAAATATATGATGTTATAACCCTATATTACAGTCATGATTCATATGGGAGACGGTTTCTTCAAAATTTAAACACTATCTTTAAAAATATCTTCTTAATACATCTGAATCACGCATTTTAGAATTAAAGCAAATATTTCATAGATCGACAATCTTCAACATCGTTTGTTATAATTATCATGGTATGTGATTTCTTTTTGACTAAAAAGTTTAAAATTTTAATTTAGTTATTACTAATTTGTAAATGATGACTTTATGACAAATAATAAATATGAACTATAAATATTTTAAAGAATATTTAATGTAAAGGATAATAATTAAAAAGCAAATATGTTTTTTTATTTTCAATTTTATTTTAAAATCTAGACCATTAGAATCAAATATTTGTGCATTAGTGAGTTATGTATTTTTTCGGATGTGTCTATTCTATTATAACGAAACACATTTAGAAAACTAAGAACTAAATACCATATAGTTTAGAAGTTAAGAATTTATATAATAGGGTTGAATGCTGTCTTTCATGGTTAATTATTGTGTTACATATTGTTTTTAAAATTTTTTATGTTAAATTTAATTTATTTATATACTATGTTTATAATTAATTTATAACTTTTACGCTCTATATATTAGTTGAATAGTGTTATTTTTAGTAAGGAGCATCTAAAGAATAAACTCATTCAATATGAATTCAAATCTACAAGTATAACATTATTATTATTATCATCCAATTTTAAGGTTTCCCTTGTTTGTGGGACAAGACACCTTTGCCACCAAATTGGTGTATGAGACCCCCTATTTTGTGGGACAAGAGTCCCACTTCATACATATTCTACCCCCTCTGGTTTTAAACATATGACCTCTTAGGAGGAAACACATGCTCTTAACCATTAGGCCCACATTAAACACTTAGTCTAAGTAATAAACAAAGTGACCATTTTCAAGCCACTTTTTTGGGGTATATTTTGTCAAAGAAAACAAGTAGATATTTTTTAAAAGTCATATGTTTAAGTTGTTTAATTTGTAGATTTTGTGGTGTTTTTTCACTTTGTGACTAGAGGAGCCACTACCAGTATAATCTCTAGGTTCTTATGTATACCCGTTCTCCACACACTCTAGGGATTGTGTACATAACGTTTCATTTTCACCACCCTTTCCAATTGAACTAGGCTTTGAAAACTAGGTAAGTGCAAAGAAATAATTTATTTAATTTTTATTATTTTATAAAATATTGGCCACATGAGATGTATCAAAGGTGATGCCCAGCATGTCTTGATGTCTATAAAGATTAAACACTTTATTATATTTAAGTATTAAGTAAAGTCCTTTTTATAG
This sequence comes from Pinus taeda, assembly GCA_000404065.3. Taxonomy (NCBI): domain Eukaryota; kingdom Viridiplantae; phylum Streptophyta; class Pinopsida; order Pinales; family Pinaceae; genus Pinus; species Pinus taeda. The sequence continues at coordinate 9,510 of APFE031316334.1, read as the reverse complement.
AAATCACATAAGAGAAATTTTTGGCCAACATGTTTCGAACCAACAAGTGATTCATCATCAGGACCAGATTTTAATATATTTATGTATATTAATTAAATAAAGCATTCCAACAAGAAATTTATTAAAAATTGAAGATTCAATTTACACAATTAGTAAAATATCTAAACCAATAGTAAACTACACTGACTAGTGTTGGAATATACCCATTGAATGCATAATATGCTCACAATAAATGGTTGGTGGGTTGGTGAACATAGTTAGTTGTGAATCTATTATAGGCATGAAGACACTTCATGATACATCTCAGATTGCCCCATAATTTTTTTATAAAAATTAAATAATTATAACTTTATTTTTTAAATTTATATATAATTATAAAAATATATACAAGTTACACCTATATACATTTTAAAAAACATGTAAAAATATTTTAAACTAAGTAGATTCATCCCTAGTTTACTATGGAAATTCTTAATCTATAAATAATTCTTATTACAATATAATACAATATGAGATGTTGATATCATGGTATATCAAATCCACATGCTCTATATGACATGTATTGATAAAATGTTTTCCTTAATTAATTAATTTGAGATAAATTAATTAAAAGAAAATAACTAGTTTGGTGATAAAACATAATCTTTAATTTGTGAATACTATTATGAATATCCTAACATATTCCATGGATTTTAAATCTCTACAATAAAAATTAATTATACTTAAATTAAAATTTTGAAAGGCTTGTTACGAAATAGATAGTTATAAATGTACAAATTTTTTTAAGAAAGTTAAAATTTATAGTTATCCCATTCATTGATTTTTTTATATTATTTCTTTAAATTATTTATGATAATGAGATTAGGTATATAATTTTTAAATTTTATATAATTTTATTTCAATTTTTATTTATATAGGTAAAGAATTAATTTTTCATTTTTTTAGTATTTCTTAAATTAAAAAACTAAAATAAAAGATAGTAATTGTTTGATTTTTTTTTTGACAAAATTTGATATAAATTTATTAGAATGGAAGGTGATTTACGTAATTTGAATGATGACTCAAAAAAATTCAGAAGAATAAATCTATCTATGCCTTTAAAACCACATTCGAAATAACTTAAATAATAATTTAACCAAAAATATTATGACCTGATTCAGGGAAAAAAATGCAAAACCTTAGAACAATGACATATGCCCAGGCAAAGCCTTCGAACAATGGTTTATGCCTTGATTCACAATCTAACTAAAATTAATTGACGATCTAAGCCTAAATGGAGTGTACAACGTTGCGTTTCAGACTCAAATGACTTTGACTCTCTCAATATAAACATACGCCTTGAAGGAATCGAAGTGAAACTTGATGTTGTTGTGTAAAACATCAAATGATCCTTTAACATTTTGCTGATATTTTACTGTCCTTGAAGTGTGAGGTATTAAACGTGAGTGACTTAAAGATATGCAATCGGTCAAAGAAGAGTCATAACTGTCAGTCAGTCATAGAGCTTTGAAGCTAACTTCTTTATTGACACCTTTCTACAGTTGTTTAACTTGTTGTTGCCCAAGGAGACATGGTACATCTCGGCAAATTTCAAATTCCTTTCGTCTGAAAATTTGGTCACTGTTATTTGTTTTCCATAATGGTAATTTTAAGCTTTATCCAGCTGCATGAGTGTCATTTCAATGGAGTTTCTTAATGTCAAATTTTGCTGGGTTCCTACAATAACACTAAGGGATTCGACTATAACAACATTAAGATCATTAAGAGTGGCACTAAGAGACTCCACTGGAATGAAGCATAAGAAACCAATTGAATATAAATATAGTTAAAAAAAAATTCAAATGAGAATTTTAAATCCATAAACAAAAGAACTTTGTCATTAATATTTAAGAGATTTGTCTGAGGTTGTTTTGTTATTTTGTCATTAGTATTTAAGAGATTGGCTAAGATTGTTTGGTGACAATTGCTGGGAAAACGCTGAAATCTCTTTGTCATAAGAGAAACAATACTTTTCTTAGCTAAACACAGTATTGCTTTATTCAGAATCAATATAATTAAATTTACATGCTGAAATCTCCTTGTCATAAGAGAAATAATAGTTTTTTTAGCTAAAGAGAGGGTATTGCTTTATTCAGAATCAATCTAATTAAATTTACATATTTATCATAGTCATTAAAATTCAGTAAATTTTTCAAAATAGTAACTATGATTTTTTAGTGACAATTATGGATTCTATAGAAGTGGAGTGATTCTTTTAACAGTTCCCTAAAAACATAACTGGGAAATTAAACCTAACTCCTATGAAAGAATTTGCCATGACACTAAAACTTTCAGGTATTAGTAAACTTCCCAAACTGGTAAAACCCTCCCGTATGAGTAAACTTCCCAAACTCGTAACTAGGATCTGGGAGTGACAATTATGAATTCCATAGAAGTGTATAGAAGTGTAATGATTAATAAGAAAATATTGTTTTTTTCTAAAATGAATTTAATTAAGCCTACATATTTACAACTGGTCATTAGAATTGATTACAGTTAAATGTCCGTTAATGTTTTAAAACTTTTATTTACTTTAAAATATGTTTCAGAAACGGAAAGAACTTTCTTAAGAACGTCAAATTCCTGGCCCGATCGGCGTCTCCATAATAGAGAGTGTGGTTTTCATTAAAAGCGAGAAAGAGAAATCTACACATTGGATGTAAGCTGATAGACAGGGATAGCATTAATAGTGACAGATCCAACTTGAACAAAAAATAAAACTTATTATGTGTGGGGTGGAGCGGAAGAGCGGTCAAGGTCGATAAATGTAGCCGGTGAAGTAGTTGCAGATGCTTCCCAGCCTTAAATTCAGTGTGCTCACTAGAAGTTGGTATGATTTGTCGATAATACTCGGAACCGAACGGAAGTTGATGGATTGTTTCCATCTTTTTATCACAAAAAGAATTCCATCAAGCGATTAGGGGAAAATGGCGGTTTTCTGAGCACTAGGGTTTGCAAAACTTTTATTTTTGTACCGCACGCTGGTACGTAATATACCAACTGACTGACGTTGTGTCACGGGTCTCCTTTGACTGTTACGATTCACATGGCTGGCAAATTGGCAATGGGGTGAATGTTCGCAGAGGATAGGAAGCAGATGGTCCACGGTAATTGGATTCTAATAAACTGCGTCGTATGCAGATGGCTGTGTCAGCGTACCGCAGACCAAACCAAATCACTGCGGTCTTTGTCGGGTGTTAAAGAAGGGTCCAACTTTATGATGCCTCAGAGCGCTGCGTAGATCTTTCAATGGCCCTCAACCATTTGCAATTTGCACCACGCCGTGTGTCAATGTAATTCCAATGCGGACCCCCCAACCTACGCCGACAATTCTTGATTCGTCAATTACTTGACCTATCGTAAAAGCGAAACATCATTGCAGTTTTTTCATGATCTATCTATATAAAATCCAGGAAGAGAGGGATATGATCAGTTGTTGGTTTTCAAGATTTCCCCTTCCGCGTTTCGTTTAAATTAATCTCTGAATTTTACAGTCTCAATGATTTTCCCAGTGAACAATTTGTCCTCGTCTTCCTGCAGTGTGAAAGACAAAGAGAAGAAAGCAGTTGAAAGCAGCTTCGAGCATGACCAGGATGTCCTCATGCCAGGCTTCAGATTCCATCCTACGGAAGAAGAACTGGTGGAATTTTATCTGCGCAGAAAAGTGGAGGGGAAGCACTTCAACATTGAACTGATTAGATCCCTCGATCTTTACCGATATGACCCCTGGGAGCTTCCAGGTTCCATATGCATAGATATATAGACCCAAAGCATCTATTTAATTCTTTCATGTATCAATTTTTAAATTTTGTCATCCGTTTTGAAGCATGATTAATGCTGATATGGTCTCCTGATCTTTATAACCCTAATTGTGTCTTGAACTTCACAGCTTTTGCTTCTCTTGGAGAGAATGAGTGGTACTTTTACGTGCAGCGAGATAGAAAATATAGGAGCGGAGATCGGCCTAATAGAGTTGCCACGTCTGGATATTGGAAAGCTACAGGCGCCGACCGGATGATTCGCAATGAAGTTTCTCATGGCATTGGCTTGAAGAAAACGCTGGTATTTTACAAAGGGAAGGCGCCCAAAGGAAAAAGGACTTGCTGGATCATGAACGAATATAGGCTGCCACAGCTGGAAAACCAAAGAATTCAGAAGGTATTTATACATAAGTTCATTTAAACTTTTCTGTTAGGGCCGGTGGTCAAAAACCATGGAGCATCCTTCTTTCCCTGTGGGGGGCGTCTATCAAAATGAAAGCTAATTTCAAATTTGTCTCAGCAGAAACTACAAATACACCTGCATGTTTTTTATTGCAAGCTCGATGCTCTTAGAATCTCTGTTGATCATAATAGGGCGTGTAAGATCTATTAAATTATTTTTAAAATTTGTCTTAAATTTTATAATCAAAAAGTGTTTAGGAAAGCACAATTATATTTACGTCTTATTTATTATAACCTAGATTCTCTTCCAATCTGGGTTTAAGACACTAATGTTGGTAATATAAATTAGATTCTGTTAAAAAATTAGATTAAACCTATCTCCAAGGAGTCCAGAGGAATTATTAAAAGAAAAACGTTTTAGAAACTCAAAGTGTTGAAGATTAGGGTCTGGATTTAAATTAGGTCTGCCTTATATATCTGAGTGGAGATGCTGAAGTGAAGTTAACGCTAACGATTTTAACATTGAAATAATCTCCTTTATTTGAATTGTAAAAAATAGATTATATAATGTCACCGAAACAAATCTTACAACAAATTAATGCTCACCTTAGGGTCCATTAAACATTTCCAATATCTACCCTTCAAATGTTTTTAGCATTTTAAAACTATTTAAAATTAATATAAATCTGTGTTAATGTTATTTATGGAAAGTGGACTTATTAAAAGGAATACAAAACTTAATTTGAGTTGAAAATCTAGTCAGTAAATGAATAAACCTTAAAAGGATTTAAGAAACCAATTAATTATTTAAAATTTAAAAATCTAAATAAATTTGGATAAATTTTTTATGTTAAATATTTAACAAGCTCATTAGTGTAGAATAGATAGTGATGACCCATTTTTAAAGAATTCTCTGATCTTAAGGTTAGCTATTTAAAATTCAGCAAGAAAAAATCTAGTCATGTTAAGAGTGTGAAGGTTAGTCATTTAAAATTTTGTAAGAAAAAATGTAGTCATGTTAAGAGTTGGTGTAGCCTTATTTTGACTATTTAAATACCTTGAAATAGGGACTTCTCAAGCCAAAAGTTAAACATGAAATCATCTCAATACTCATACAACTCAACAAACAAAAAATGTTAAATATTCACTGACAAAATTTGATACTGGATGACTTAGATGTTTTAAATTACTCTGAATCATAGTTTTTCAAACAAAAAATTAAACATGTAAACAGGTCAGTATTCACATAATTTAATAAACCAAAAAAAGGTTGAATATTCAACAACAAAGTGTATCCTTATCTGTTTATTTCTGGTTGAAAGACAAAACATCTTGCTTGTCTAAACCCAAACAACTGAAGGCTCATGGATTTATAATTCTAATATAGTGATTGGAACCATTCTAGATTATAGGGAGATATATAAATCTGATTAACTTAATCTATTTTTGCAGAACGAACTCTCCCTTTGCCGTGTGTACAAAAGGCCAGGAGGGTCTGATGAAGAACGGGTCCGAGCAAAGAAACGTCGAATCGAAATTGAAACGATATCAGTTAGTGAAAATCACGAGTCATCTTGCTCAGTGCCAATCCCGGAGTCCGCTAGCATGCGCCAGTGTCAGGCCTACATAGCGTGCAACAACCCAAGAACAACGGCAGAGTCATGCAATTTGGAGATGAAAGCCAGTAGTAAAGATGGAATCGTGAAGCTCGAAGAATTGGCAACAGATATAAAATTCATGCCCAAATCAGTAGTCGGGGACCAAAGATTCGGAGCTCACATGGAGTACGGACTACCAAATCCGTTAGAGGACATTCAAGAACGCATTTACAGCTTGGGTAGAAATGCTTGGAATACTGTAAGTAGCCCAGTTTCTTTAAATGAAGACCCTGAACTACCTTTCACAAATACATGTTTAATGTGTCCGAGAGCACCAGATCAACTTGCCATGGCTGAAGATCTGTATAGTAATAATCTATCTTACCTACTTCTTACTAACGCTTTAACCTATGGCGCCTGTTTGCCAACTTGCTCGGACAAGTTATGGGAGTGGAACCCTGTGCGAAACAATGGCGATGGCCCATCCTGTTGATTATTTTCTATAAGCACTTTCTTAATTATGGGGCACAGCGTTTATCTAGTTTGAGTAAGGTTTACAAAATGAGTTATGGGCACAATTTATGCAGTTCGGCACAATTTATGCAGTTCGGCACAATTTATACTATCGGCCATTCCAATTCTTTCTGAGAAAGCCATAGGTTGTCTAGTCAAGTCCACTGGATGCAGTTTCATTGCTTCTCATAAGCATGATTACATGATTAAGTAACTACAATCACATGTAATGGTCACATTCTTCTTTAGGCTTGGCAGGAGTATCAGTCAATATCATAACATGACATTATTAGCTATTAAGTTGTAAATATTTTCAATACATAACGTTTTATGGTTTATTCTAATAAGAGACTCAGTTCTATGTTATTATAACAGTTGATGAGAAACAACTGGATACTGTATATTTTATATGATTATTTTGTTTTCTGTGTAATTAGAAATTTTAATTGTATATGAAATTTGCAGAGAAATTTTTATATTACGTTTAGGTGTTCTAAAATAAACATGGTTTTTAATTGTACTTTTCATTTTAGACATTATTTTATTTTTATTTTTATATATTTAAAAGAGGAATAATAAAGGGGATGATGACATAAACAAGAATTTCTTTTTTGGTGACTTGTGTGTCTTGTTATATTTACTCTATTTTATTATAAGTTTTTTTTTATATAAAATTATTTTTTAAGATTTGTTTCTAAAATTGTGATGGAATAAGTATGAAAATCTAGTTGTTGAGGTAGAGCTGTTAAAAAAAGGATAATACAGGAAGGAGAATTTTTTTTGGGTGATTTGTGTGTCTCTTTGTTATACTTACTAAATTTTATTATAAGTTCCCTGCTTATATAAAATATTTTTTTTTAAGATTATTTCTCGTTTAGAGTAAGTTGGTTTTATGGTTAAATACTTTGTCTCAAAGTTATTAGGAAATTTGGTTATGGAGTTTTTGGTCACTAAAGATTTGTTTCTAAAATTATGGTTGCATAAGTATGAAAATGTAGCTATTGAAGTAGGTGTTAGAATAAGACACTTTATGTTCATAGATTAATTATCCTTTAAAGTATGTAGCTTTATTCAAAAGATAGAAAAAAATCTAACCTAATAAATATGACATGGAAACATTTAAAAATTGTAAACTTTAACTGAGACAATCTGAATCTGTAGATTTTGAAGAATGAAGATCTTCTTGCTAGATGAGAACATAAAGAAGTTGCCATGAAAGATAGGGAGCTGAGAAAAAAAATTGTGAAAGATGAATTGTGACAAGATGAAGGATAACACCGTTGCCTTCATTTTCATCACATATTGTTTTATGTTTGATTCAAATAAGTGACTAAATTCTATGAAGCAGAGAAAAAAAATTGTGACAAGATGAAGGATAAGACTATTGCCTTCATTTTCATTACATAATGTTCTATGTTTGATTTAAGTAAGTGACTAAATTCTATATTATTGTTGACACCTAATCCTCACGGTTGGGTGAATTTATGTAAATAGTTAAATTAGGAATGTGAACAGTCATCAGAGGATGAACTGAGCAGTCACACCCTTTTGTATATAACAATAGCCTACCTAATGAAATAGAACAAATCAGTTTTACTGCTGATTGGAGTTACTACCTGGCCTGACATGGTATCAGAGCCAGCTCCTTGTTTTAGCTATTATGTTCCTATAACACCTCTGTCCTGGCCTCTCCCTCTGCCTCTGCCTCTGCCTTATTCCCCTCTGTCTTGAAATAACCTGCCTCTGCCAGCGCTGCAAATCTATCCATACTATCCAGACAAAAGCGCTATACATTAAATTTTTTTGAATAGCCCTGTCATTTCCTGTTTTAGCGCTGATAACTGAATAACTCCTCTGCAAATCCTCTGCCAGCTCCACCCTTTCCATGCCTATCTTGCCCGATACTTTGCCACGCTCTTTCCACGGTAGTCTTGCTTGTTGCTATGAAGCGCTGACCTAGAACGTGAAGTTTGCAGCTTGACTCCTCGTTGAATGATCCATCGAGAATTATTGTTAAGCCTCCTATTAGAACATTTCCCATCTCTCGAACAAATCCCTAGCACCAATCATCGATATACTTTCGCTGTAGTATTCATACCATACCATTCAATGGCATGGGAATCAGTCTCGGGTCTCTGCATTTCCATTTGAATGCGGTATATGGTATCAGTTGAATGTGGAAGGGTCTAGACATTTTAAGGTTTGTTCACATAGTGCGAGTACCTGTTCACAAATAACAAGCCACCCCTTACTACAAACGGGGATAGGGCAGAGGGCGTTTGGCTTGGGGCATCATAAGCGTCCTGCAAACCCTTTCGGTCACAGACATCAATCGGCAGCACTGTGAAATGGAAGGCATTGTGAGTGATTGCACCCCCACTCGCCATTAATAGTGGGCAAACTTTGGAATAAAGCCACCTGTATCGAACCTCTGTGATTGATCGCAATAGTGAGAAAGTTTTCCAGCTCCTGGTATCTCTGCGTGGGAGACAGCTCCTGGTATCGACATTTGAATGGTAACATTTGAATGCAGAAGGGTAACTGTCGGTCTCTGCGTGTATCGATTGGTATATTTAAATCATATTGAATGGACATCACATTTAAATCATATATATGGTATTGATTGGACAACTCATTTTTAGTGTGTCTTTAAAATGTCTTTAACGCTGTCCCATATGTTTTAAACACTATCCAGGACTTTAACGCTGCCATATTTTTCATTACTGACTTTAATGCTGCCATATTTTTTTATTACTGGCTTCAAGGTCTAGAGGATCAAAGGGATTTATGGTGTTTTTCTTTTCAGTGAGCTTTGAAATTGTGATGTCGTTGCTGCTCCAACTTTGTAGAGCTCGCGGTTGATGTCGTTGCTGCTCCAACTTTGTAGAGCTCACAGTGAATGATTGATTATTGACTTTGATATGAATTAAACAACCAAAATTGTTTCCCACAGAAATTTTTTAGTACATTGTTACTGTATATTGGCAAAAGTATTCTTTTCTATCAGCAATTTTTTTTTTACATAATGCATTCAATCATCTCCATGGTAGGAATAGTTCTCACTGGCAAGGAGAACTATCCTAAATGGTCTCGGATGGTAAAATACACCCTCATCTTCAATGAGTTGTGGAAAGGAGTGTGTGTTGGAGAAGGAGACAATGACCCAGTACAACCTACCTCAGACAAAGAGCTCGTCA
>APFE031316332.1:0-29271 GCA_000404065.3 Pinus taeda | reverse complement strand
TTCTATCAATAAAGCTATTTGAGTTTTCCTCCATATTCTTGTATATCTCTGAATCTTGTATTGATATATGCATTTGTATGGTTAATATATATTTGATCCTATATTTTTTATGCTTATAGATCTCTATGCTTTGATGGTATTATGCTGCTTTGACTCTACAGGTGTTCTTTGAAGCGGGATGAGTAAGGAAAGAGTGGCAAAGCTCTGTCAAAGGGGAGAGGAAACAAGCAAGGAGCTAAATGAAAGACTGAGGTTGGTACTCTCTGCTTCTCTCTCATCTATTTCCCATAAAGGAAAACACAAGTGAATTTAGTTTGTTTGTTTCTAAGATAGCTACCCGCCTTAGTGGGACTAGCAGCTCTGATTGGACACTAGTTTTCCCAATAACAAAATGGTGACTCCGCTGGGGAGCGAATAGCTTGTTTGCTTGTTTCTATTTGTTTTTTTTATAAACTACACACAGAGCTTGAAGTTAAGCCAGCTAACCTTTAAACTGCTTTTGTTATGCAACTGCAAAGTAGATCAACACTGTTTCATTCAATCTCCAGGTTAGTTTATGAACTGAACATCTGACTCGCAAACATCCTAGGTGCCCTAGTGGTAGTTCAAGTAACCTCATTAGATCAGCCCCTATGCTTTTTGTTTACTTCCTATCATTAGCTCAGCCTAAATCCCTGAACTAAGCTACAAAATGTGAACAAAAACCAAGCCCAGTCTTGTCTCTCATTGGTAGTCTGGATGCATCACACCTCCCATGTGTTGCAGGTGAGATGCATCCCTGTGTTACAGGTGCGATGATTAGGTAAGAATGTTTCTGCCTCCAGATTTTGGCTTTCTCTTCATTGTCTTCAGCATTATTCAGTAGTTTTGCTATCTGTGATCAATATATCACTGTTGAAACTCCCTTCCTTTGCATTATTCAACATCCATTGTATAAATAATTGTGAATGTTTTTATGTACTTTTCGTCATTTACAGTTCTCCTTTGCAAACAGTAGCTTAATCGAACAGTCGTCTTTTGATTTGAAAGTGTCACAAGTGTCGTTTTCAGTCAAAGAAAAGAGTCTTCCTCTTTTGATAGTCGATTACACTTTTGCCATTGTATTTGATTTAAATTAATAATATTTCAAGTGTCGAAAGAAATTTTAAATTCGAAATCGCAAATCGTCGTCTTAGTCTTCCTTTCGTTTTTTAAAAAGAAAATTGTTAGTACTGTCGCTTTGAAAGAAAAATAGTTCAGATCTGTACTTAGCATTCTTTTTTTCATTCACACATTAAGAAAGCATAAAACAAATACATGCATGTGCATTTGCATTTAGACTGCTTGTGGAGATTTATTTAGGACAATGCATCTTAGTGTGTGCTCTCTGCTCTATGTTGAAAGAATCTCACTTCTCTTTCCTTAGTAGCTAGGATTTTCATTGCAAAAAGAAAATAAATAACTATTTATCATCTTAGATTACATATTTAGGAATTGTATATCTACATCACGTGGTGAGCCTTAAAGGAAAACTTCTTAAGAAATATCAACTATAAAATAAATTTCAATGAACACAAAATTGCTTTGAAACCTAACGCGCAACATTTAGAAGTCTAGCCTAGAGACGTATTCTGGCGTCGTAAAGCCTAGTAACTATTGCTTTCATCGTAGGGTGGGTGATTCCTCCTCTTTGAGACGACAAGTGCCAGTATGGACTTGTGCTCCCATGTAGCATCGAGTATATATTGGGAGACCACGATAGGATATATCCTTTATCCTTAGGAAGCTGTGTCTGCCACCCTATTGATTGCAATGCACTGAACACAGCATTCGAGAAGATTGACTATAGTACCGTAAAAAATATTCTGTAGTTTTGTGATTGGTTTGGTAATCCCTCTGTCTAGATTTCCAGAGTAGTCACTTTCAGTCCTTTTTAGACTCCTTAGAAGAAAAGGTCCATTTGAGCACTTGTCACTTCAGGCTCATTAAAAATCGAAGGTGACTAGAGTCATCTTTAGCTTTTTCTCGACTCTTGAAAATTGAAAAAGCAAGTTGTGTCAAAGCGTCATAAAATTTACTTTAATTGGAATAACATCATTGTTCCCTCGTTGGTCTTAGGTTGAGAAAATGGAGTCCACCAATCAAGGATTTCCCCTTGGGGGGAATCCTAGTCCTTTCTCCTCATGGGGAGATCTTGGTGCACCTCATATGGCCACATTGTCCTTCCAAGACTAACAATTGGTTTGCCAGTATGGCTTTTCTTGACCTCTATTGTTCAAAACACCGTGATTCTTCAGCAATCAAATCAGCAACTGGATGATACTAGAGCTACCCCCCAAACTTCTACTTCATTTGTTTCTCCCTCTCCTTCTTCCTCTTCACTTGGTGAAGCTAATAAAACTAAAAACCAAGTAACTGAGAAGAAGAAGAAAGGGAAGGAGAAGAAGAAGAAAAAGAAGCCAATGGCAAAAGGGGGTAACCATGCATTGTTCGGCGAAAATCCACACATTGCACCATCCAAACCTAAATCTCCATGTGTCATTTGCAACGGAGACCACTATCGTCGAGATTGTCCTTACATCCCATGGATCTTAAGGGATTGGTCTCCTCGCTTGCACAATCTGGTGTCCTCAACCTCTGACAGTCATGTTGAAAGTACACCGTGAACTAGTGAAAACGAAGTTGATGGACAAAAACGAAGATCTAAAATTCCTTGTATACTGTGTGAAGGCGGTCATGCCATCCACCGTTGTCCCTTCCTAGATGAAGCTAAAAGAATCTTGGATAACTGTCCTACTTCACTACTACGGCTTCCTCCTGGATGCAAGAAACTCTTGCCGAGTCCATCACTAGTTGAAAAGCTGACTGACACACCTTTGTGGTCGGTCGAAGCATATATCGATGAAGATGATCTCTCCGAGTCCACACCGGACCAAAGTCAACAGGTCGAGACGGTAGTCGACCTAGTCTTGTCTTCAAATGGTCTACCTTCAGATGATACAACCACCAAAGAGAATGAGAACGCTATCGTTCAAATTCTTTTCGTCAACATAGAATCCGATGAACATGGGGGCAATCTACTCGTTCCTTTACCACAGGAAGGAAGTTCATCAGAGATTTACCTGGCCATTTATTTGGTCGCTCCTCCAAGCAATCTAGTTGTTTCCTTCGATTGGAATCTACTAGGCAGACCCCGTCTACCATCTAATGTACTGTTCTGAATCATAGTACAAGATTATAGAATGATCATGGTTGGTACTATCATAAATGAAGGGGATTCTATGAGTATCCTTTCCTCAATTTCTTGGAAGGCACTTGGTTCACCATCGCTTTTGCCTGAGATTCGAAATCTGTCGGGCTTCAACAAAGGAACTAGTCGACTGTTAGGGATCCTTCCAAGTTTTCCTATAACATTGAGAAGGAAAATTGTTTACCTGAACATGATGGTAGTCCAAGGACCTTTATATTACAATCTACTTCTTGGGTGTGACTACATTTATAGCATGGGAGCTATTGTTTCCTCACTCTTTCAAGTGATGTCTTTCTTGCATGAAGGCCGAGTGGTCCAGCTTGTAGACTAGCTTTCATTCCTCGATTCAAACATAGCTACTATTCAAGTGCCATCCCTAACTAGTCATTTTGCACAAGGAATGTCTCATCAATCTCCAGCCAATCCACCTGATGAAAGCAAGTGATTCAGTGAATGTGGCTAAACCCACGGGGCATGCACCCTGGTCTGCTTCGGCAGGAAAACTTTAGGTATAGGGTAGGTTTCTGTGGAGGATATATGACTAGTCTGACACACATGTCCACTTAGGAAAATGGGATTAGAATGGAATAGGATTCCCTCGTCAAAGGTTAGGTGATTGGAACTGGAATCACCTTCATCCATTTCGATGGAGAAAGCCAAGGAAGTGTTTTTGTCTGCTATGCAGGTGGAACCGTCTTGCTAATGCAAGAAATTCTGTATGGTAACCAGGAAACTCTACTTCTCTATACCTGGGGGCATGCAATCCTTTTTGCATGCAAGTGAAAAGCGACCATTTATTTTCTTAGTTTGTAGGTTCTTAACCCTTTAAAATCGTAGGTTGGTCGTTCCTAGCTTGCATAAAAGAAGGCTGTAGAGAAAAGTTTCGAATGGGGTAGGCTCCCTAAAAAATGAACCTATCGATGAGACATCCTTATTATACGACTGACATGAGCAAGTTTACGCGAAGTTCAAGCTCGTTAAAAAATAAACCTAGCAATGAGCATATGTTCCCCCAAAGTTTAAGCTCATTAAAAAATGAACCCATCCTTCAGTAAATAACCATTGCAATCGCATAATCATCAGATTTTGAGTCTTGGTCTTGTTCTTACCATCACCTCCACTCTTTTTAGCGAATCATACGCCTCCATTTGATTGTTTACCCCTTTTGAGGAACAGCTACAATGAGTGATTCTATTAGCCATCTTCTTTACACTGTCGTGATTGAAAAGTTCCAAACCTTACCTAGAACCAGCTGCCATCCGAAAACATCACTCGTTCCTCGAAAAATGAGTCTCCTTTAAGCTCTTTTCATCTGACTCGTAAAATATGAAAATATTGTCGAGCAACTGGCCTCTCCAGCTTGTTAAAGTGATTGGAAGTGCCATCCCTCTAGATTTTAATATTTTTGGACCTGAGGGATCATTACACAAAATGATCGAGCGCTTGTCTTATTCGGCTCATTAAAACTATTGAAAAGTCATCCCTTTCATATTGTTTTATAGTTTTTCAGACTTAAGGGATTATACTACGAAAAAGGATTACTAGAGTTTCCTTTCCGTCTCTTTCAGACTTTCTAAAATTGAAAAGGACCGAGTTATCTTTGTCATTAAACTCGTTAAAACAATAGCGAAAAACTTGTCCACGCAGACAAGAGCGAGTTTCACTGTCGATAGGCTCGTTAAAACATAGCGATGGGTTTGCCCGAAGGGCAAATTATAGAACAAGCATATGTTATCCTCCTCAAGCTTGACAAAAATAAAGAGGTAATAGTCAACAACGACTAGGGAAAAATTGGGAAGAAAACTTGAAGAAAATTTATTGGTAGTAGATCGCTCTTGAACATGAAACTTTCACTCCATCACCATTGGTCCTCCGTACCATCCATTTTTTGGGGTTAGTGCTACCAATCCGTCTCAGTATCGGTGATATGTTGAAGAGAAGTCGCTCAGAGAATTCACCAACCCAGCTTACATCTTGTCTGTTGCAATGCCTTCATGCTTCATTCTTTCATGACCGCCACCTTGAACCTTGTATCATCAAATCATTTTCACCTCCACAAAATCATTTTCTCCATTTCATGTCGTAGATGTGGGATTCATTAAAGCCTTCCTACGACGGGTCACTTCTTGTTGACATTAGCTCATTATCCAAGAAGTTGACTTAGGAACAACCCTTTCAGTACTTTGAAGCTTGCATGCCTCAATGGCAAGTTTCTCACTTCCGATGATAGGTTTACATAAATGGCCTTCGACCAGAAGATTTTGCGTGGTTTTCGACATCGACTCATGTATTCACACCACGTGAATTGTATTGTCGTACCTTGAGGGTCATTATCATTATCAGTGATTCTTCTCACGCCTATTAACATCTTACATCATTGGCTGGTAATCAGGCGATGTCTTTCCATGTTCGACGTCAGAACATCCTTTCACATGGATCAACTTGTACTTCGAGCAAAGATTGAACCAGTTTGAAGACCCCGGATCTAGTTTCATCCATCTGGGTTGTGATATATTCAGGAAAATAAAGACATCAAATGTACACCATAGCTTCACAAATAATCATCCAAGCCAAGGGATGATGGATCTACCAGAATCATTAGTCTGCCACACAGACGATTATCTGTCCTATGTACATGAAAATGAGTTTATAAAGCTGAGCATGGGAATGCCCGCCTCACCTAGATCATGAAAATATTATGAAGATAATGTATTGTATTGTATCTTATTATAGGTCACCTTCCAATTTGAAAAACCTCAGATCCTCATGATAAAGCATTTCACTTGACATCAAAAGATTTACGACCTCATGCTTTAGGGGGCAACTGTTTATAGACATATTTGGGCACTGCAACCCCAATCTCATATGTCCATAAAACAAGGGCTTCTAAGCCCCTAAAAGTGTTTTTTCATACCCTAAAGGAACAAGTTCAGCTGATTACATCATCTCCCAGAAGTTCTCCCTGAAAAACTACTCAGAACTGGTCAAAATTGGACCATATAGACTGCTTAGTGCTAAGGGTGCGATGCATCTCCCCTACTACATGCAAAAAGTGCAATGCATACATAAAATCCCTTATGTAGGGTGTGATGGGTGAGAGTAGACAAATGGCAGAGGCAGTTTGCTAGATGGAAACCCAGAGAATCTTCTAGAAACTTCTCATTTAACACTTGCCTCTCTGAATTCGCCCAGGGATGAGTAAGAGATCATGAAATCTCCAAGTGAAACCAAGAAGTATCAGAGAAATGACATTAATAAAAAACCTAGAAGCTGGCTCACCCACCTACAAATATCTATATATGGATCCCTCATCCTAGAGATCTAGAGGCCGGAATTTTGTATCTTGTAAGGAAGTGCTGTTGGTCTCTCTGTGGAACATCATAGTGTTGGGTGATCTAGCTTTTCATGAGGTGAAGAGGGCTTTCATGCTGGGAGGATGGCGTTGGGTCAAATCAATGGGTTGTAATCCTCTCTTCTACTACTTCTATCAATAAAGCTATTTGAGTTTTCCTCCATATTCTTGTATATCTCTGAATCTTGTATTGATATATGCATTTGTATGGTTAATATATATCTGATCATATATTGTTTATGCTTATAGATCTCTATGCTTTGATGGTATTATGCTGCTTTGACTCTATAGGTGTTCTTTGAAGTGGGACGAGTAAGGAAAGAGTGGCAAAGCTCTGTCAAAGGGGAGAGGAAACAAGCAAGGAGCCAAATGAAAGACTGAGGTTGGTACTCTCTACTTCTCTCTCATCTATTTCCCATAAAGGAAAACACAAGTGACTTTAGTTTGTTTGTTTTTGAGATAGCTACCCGTCTTAGTGGGACTAGCAGCTCTGAATGGACACTAGTTTTCCCGATAACAATTGGGGCTTTTAGCCAAGAGAAATTTGGAGTTTATTATTCGAGATATAGATATCAGTTCTTATTGCATCCATTTCACTGATGGCTTTCTATGGTTTGAGGCTTGAGTATGCCCTTGATGGCAACTCAAACTACATAGCTTGGAAGGATTGCGTGGAGGCAGTATTGGAAGATAACGGCCTTAAGGAATTCATTGATTAAGAAGTCTCTAAGCCTACTGATGCTACTCAACTGGAAAAATGGAAGAAGTGTGTGGCTAGAGCTAGGAGAATCATCCTGGAGGGAGTTCGAGATCACATGATTTCGAGCCTCCATGAGAAGGAGAATCTGAATGCAATGTAGAAAACATTGAAAGATTTATATTAGAATAGTAGTGATAAGAGGAAGCTGGCACTGAAGGACAAACTTCGCAAGATCAAGTGTGAAAAGGGTGACACTATCTCTACTTTATTGAACAAGCTCACCACATGCAGAGATGAGCTTGCAAGTGTAGGGATCACTACAGCTGATGATGATATGGTGAGTCTAGCACTCCTTGGCCTTCCTAAGAGTTGGCATAGCTACCAGGACTCAGTGAATTGAAGGGACAAACTGCCGGATTGGGAACGACTATGGTCGGATTTGATGGAGAGGAGATCAGACAGAGCACAAGGGATGGAGCTTCTTCATCAAAACATGATGATGAAAAGATCTTGGCTTTAGCATCTAAAGCTAAGAAATGGGAAGGGAAGGCATCCCATTCCAAGTCTTCTCAAGGAGGGAAAAATTTTGACAAGTCGAAGATGAGATGCTTTCATTGTCATGAGTTGGGCCATTATGCTACTAATTGCCCAAAGAAGAAGTCCAAGAAAGGTTCCTCCAAGGAATCTGATGGTGATGCAATAGCTTCATAGTTTGAGATGGATTTCTCACTTATTGCATGCATGATTTCATCCAGCATGGGATGTGTTTGGTACTTGGATAGTGGAGCCTCTTTCCACATGTCAGGTGACAATAATATTTTCAGCACTTTGTAGGAGAAGGATCTCCAGATACAGATCGAGATGGGTGATGACGAAAGTATCGTGTCTCAGGTGAAGGTATGGTTGGGATTTAAAGGGAGCATGGTTCTCCCCTCACTCTTTCTAATGTTATGTATGTACCAGGGCTGAAAAAGAATCTTGTGTCTATTGCTATGCTTGAGGATAAAGGCTATGATGTAGTCTTTAGTTTGGGAAAGGTTTTCCTAAGGCATATCGGCACTGGACAGACAAAACAAATAGGGATTCAAATTAAGAATCTCTATAAGCTACAGGTAGAAGACTATGCTGCATTGAGTTCCAAAGCAGAGGTGGTGCATGGACAAGATATTGGCGAGTTATGGCATAGGAGACTGGGCCACTTGCATCATGGGGCCTTGAAGATCATGCAACAAATTTCTACCAAATTACCCAAGTGCAAGCTAGAGAAAACGAGCACATGCAAAGGTTACACTTTGGGTAAGTATGCAAAAGCTTCCTTTCATGATCAAGATAGTAGAGCAGGAGCAGTTCTAGAGTGAGTTCATTTAGATGTATGTGGGCCCTTCTCTACAGCCTCCACGACAAAGCATAGGTACTATGTTATTTTTGTTGATGATTTTTCTCGTAGATGTTGGATCTACTTCATGCAAAAGAAGGATCAAACCTTCTTGAAGTTGTGTGAGTTCAAGGCTTTGGTAGAGAAAGAATCAGGGATGAAAGTAAAGGCCTGGAGGACTGATAACGGTGGAGAGTATGTTTCCCAACAGTTTAAGGAATTTTGTGCTTCGGAAGGAATTAAATAGGAACTCACAACACCTCATAACCCACAACAGAATGGGGTGGCTAAAAGGAAGAATAGGTCTATTGTGGGAGTAGCTCGAGCGATGTTGCATGACCAAGGCCTACCACTTCATCTGTGGGCTGAGGCATGTAATAGAACAGTGTATCTTCAGAATAGAAGTCATGACCGTATTTTGGGGATGAAGACACCTATGGAGGATTTTTCTAGGAAGTGACCAGATGTGAGTCACTTCGCATCTTTGGATCACCAGTCTTCTGTCATGTGACCAAAGATGCTCTGAATAATCTAGATCCAATAGCTGAGTTGGGATTACTTATGGGGGACATAGATACACCTCACAACTATCGTGTGTTTCTTCTTGCCAGTCAAAGGACCGTAGTTCACAAGGATCTGAAGTTCGATGAGTAGCAAGCCATGCGAGTGTCACTTGAGAGGGAGCTCAAGTTGCATGGTGATGATGAGGAACTATTAGTTCCTAAGGAGGAGGAGCCTCCTGATGATGCAGATCAGCTGCATGCAGAGATTCCAGTAGTGAAGATCACCACTACTGGAGAGTCTTCCAGAGATGGGTGGAAACGCTCACGGGAAGCTGATAGATTGATGCAGGATGTGAGAGAGAATGTGGGGCAGCCATCCTCTTAGCGTAGACAGAGAAGATCTCCCGATAAAAACACTAGATACATGGCCCTGGTTAGGGAGTGTGTAGTGACCGAGCCTTCTTCTTTTGAGCAGGCAGTGCAGTAGCCAGTTTGGGTGGATGCGATGGTAGAGGAGTATGATTCTATCATGCAGAACAATGTGTAGGATGTGGTCCCTAGACCAGGGGACAAGTCAGTGGTTACTTCCCAATGGCTTCACAAGGTAAAGCACGCAACTAGTGGTAGTATTGAGAAACATAAGGCAAGGTTTGTTTCCCATGGTTTCTCATAGGTAGAGGGGATTGACTATGATGAGACCTTTGCTCCTATTGCAAGGTAATCATAAATTAGATCGATTCTAACACTATCAGCATAGATGGGTTGGAAGATCCATCAGATGGATGTGAAGACAACTTTCCTTAATGGGGAGATTCAGGAAGAGGTATACATTGAGCAACATGAGCGATTTGAGACCTTCGACCATCACTCACATGTGTGCCAGCTCAAGCGAGCATTGTATGGGTTGAAGCAAGCACCCCGTGCTTGGTATACCAGGATCGACAACTATTTCACTAGGTTGGGCTTCACCAAGAGTGAAGAGGATGCGAACCTCTACCTCATCATGGTAGAAGGTAAGCTATTGATTATTGTACTTTATGTCGATGATCTGATTTTGACAGGTGATGATCAGTTGATCAAGACTTGCAAGGAGGACCTTACAAGAGAGTTTGAGATGAAGTACATGGGCCTCATGCACTACTTTCTAGGCATGGAGGTGTGGCAAAGAGATGGGGAAGTATTTGTGTCTCAAGGCAAGTATGCCAATGAGATACTCAAGTGCTTCCACATGGATATGTGCAAGCCCATGGAGACTCCTCTAGCAGGTAACTGGAGGAAGGAGTATGCTACTTCAGGTGAGGTAGTAGCTACTAAAGTTTATCAACAGCTTGTGGGTTCACTCATGTATCTGGTGAACACACAACCGGATTTGTGCTTTGCGGTGAATCAACTGAGTTAAGCTATGGTTCATCCAACCAAGTTATTTTAGAAGGTACCAAAGCATGTGCTAAGATATCTCATAGGCACTACATAGTATCGATTATGGTACAAGCAGATAAAGGAAGTAAAGCTCCAAGGCTTCATGGATGCAGATTTGGCAGGTAGTCCATCAGATAGGAAGAGCACTTCTGGAGGAATCTTGAACCTTGGGTTAGCTACAGTTTCTTAGTATAGCATGAAACAGAGATCAGTTGCACTTAGCTCAGCAGAGGCTGAATATATGGTTGCGAGTTAGGCTGCATGTGAGGCCATCTGGATGTGGAAGATTCTAGTGGATTGTTTGGTTAGATGATGGATCCTACCGTGATATATTGTGATAATCAGAGTTGCATTAAACTCTCTAAGAATCTAGTGTTTCATGACAGGTCCAAGCATATAGATATTCACTATCATCATCTATGGGATTGTGTGGTCAAGAGGATCACGATGTTGCTGTACATTTCGACCAAGGAACAAGATGCAGATATTTTGACAAAGGTATTGTCAAAGGGAAAGTTTGAGTTCCATAGGGACAGGATCGGGGTTGCTAATAATCCATTTCTTGTTGAGAGGGAGTGTTGAAAAGTGTGCAACAATAAATGATAAATTTAGAAAGTGCTAAAAATAGATCTGTTAAAAATAGCATGTCTAAAAATAACAGTCTGGCCAGTGAGCATTTTGGCCACCTTGGGTGAGAGGTGAAATTGCTAAAAATAAAAACTTCTAAAAATAGCATTTCATGGTCCCTTCCTATTTTTACTAGTCCCTGGTCTAACTATAGGAATTAAAAACGAATTTGGTCTTACCAGTAGTTTAAAATAATAATTAATTAATCTTCATGAGTTAATTGGTTATGGAAAATTAAACTTGAAATCTTTGTGAGAACATGCAATTAGTTGTCCCATTGATTGAGAAATTTATCCCATATTATCTCCACTGATTGAGGAATTAAGTATGGGTTCTATAATGAGAGAATCAGTTGACTTAGTTTTACTTAGTCAAGCCCAGTTAGATTATTTTAACAAGTTGTTAAAATAATGAGATACAGTTAGTTAATGCTTGCATGCATGTGACTACTGCTTTTTCAGATAACTGAGTATTCTCTCATGGATAATTGATGCATGGTAGTTCAAACAGAGACCCAGTTGAGATTAGATGAGGGACAATGTACTATTAGATGCTTGGATATTTCTAGTAAGTATTTCTTACATGCAGGAGGAACTAGTGTCCTCAAGGATTGCGTAGTTGGACTTGAGGTTGATAGTAGGTATGATCTAGGGCCAATTCACATATGTTTTGTAATTGGACCCCAATCAAAATTGGAGAACTTGTGGCCTATATATTGAGGCCTACGGAGTCTATGTTCTTCATCTTTTGATTGCAGAGAGTACAGGATAACTCTTGAGCTGATTCATTTTGTAAACAGAAGAGGATTTCCACTTGATTGATAATACAGTGTTGGGGATTTTATGTTGGTGCTTTCCCTAGTGATATATCTTGTGTTATGGTTGATTATTTCTCTTGATCAATTATATTTGTTTATGCTTGATGTTGCTCATGAAATCGATTATGCTTTTGCTTAATGTTTTGTAGAACTAGATCAAGTATTATGCTTTAGTACATTGCATATATTAGTTTGATCTACAGGTGAAATTTCTACATGGTGCATTGCTTAATCTGAACCAAGCATGAACCTTAGAATTTGATGAGGGATACGATCTAATGATGGATCGGGATCTTAAGGCTTGAAATGAATTATCATTATATGGTTTGATCATGTATAGTCTAGATCTGAATACTAACGCATGTGTTATTTTGTAAATGTTATGATCAGGGTATAACTGAAGTTTGGAATAGCTGAAAAATTATGAATTAATATTTATATATGTGTATTCTTGTTGGCTTTGATAAAAGTGCATATACACATAGGTTCGACATAGGGAAGTAGTGTATAGCTTATGAAGTATATTTCAGTTGTTTTTGTTTGCTGTTGTAGAGTTCTGGGTTCTACTGTGGGTTCTGGTGGCTGTATTCTGGTGACAGTATTCTAAATGATCAGATTGATTGATTATGATTTCCTACAATGATGATGGGTTGTCAAAGTGATTGGTTGATTCAAGTGTGATGTTTGAGTTTTAGTGATTGGTTGATGCAGATGTATTTGATAGTTGTATTGTAATGGTGATTGATTTTGAGCTTCAATATTGTTGATGGGTCTAGTATGAAAATTGGATGAAACACGACCTTCATATTATGGTGTTGTGTTGCAGGAATATCCAGTCTAAAAATTTATGAAACGAGGTCCCTGAAGGAAGAAAGAAGGTCGTATCCTTTTGTAGGTCAACACCTATGTAATAGTTAACATATTGGTTAGTACAAGAGCTAGGGCCTTGTAGATCCCTTCTAGTAGAAGCTAGAGAACAAGAGAAGGTTGCAACCTTCTGCGAGTGGGTGCCTGCGTACTGGTATAAGTCTGCACCGGTACAATATTGTAAACAAATTTTCTTATTATTAAAAGAAGACAAAGACGATAGCAACAGGTGGTTTTTACCCACATTGGGTTTGCACCTTATATCTTGGTGTTCATGTGTGTTTCTTATTTGTGATGCTTTATTCTACTTTTACTGCACTGTCTAATAAATCTCTGATGTACTTGTTAAAGTTCAATACATGATAAACTGCCTAAATCAAAAGTTCTTTGCATATACATTGGTTGTTTTAAGTACAATCGCGTATACACGGTAGTTCACTTAACTGAAGTAGCGTATATAAATCTGTTTGGGAAATTAAATTATTGATATGATAATACTGATTCACCCCCCTCTCAGTATTATTTCCAACAGGCTCATCATACTCAATCCAATAAAAAAATGATAATGGAAATCCACTGAAAAATCTATGAAATTTAGCCTTTTCATCTTTAAGATAGGGTACATACCTAAATAGCTCCAAGAATTTGGTTATATAGTGCTCATCTATCATCAATCCCATTTTTAGCTCATATAATTTATTGGCTTTGTTGTCGTAGTACCTTTTCGACGAGTACTTATTTCGAAAGAGTCTCTTGAATTCATGCCAACTCAACTCCTCCATCCTCATGTTTCTGACATGATTTACATCTTCCCACCAGATATTCACTTTCCCTTTGAGGCTGAAGATAACTATCATGTCCTTCATATTCTCTATATAATCATGCAGTTCAAAGAACTTATTCATGCCAAGTAACCAAGCCTTTGCATCCTCAGGCTTCTTCAACTCTCTATCAAAATTAGATGGCATTGTTTTCTTAAACTCATATGATAAGTATCCAATATCACTCCTCCTGTAAGGGTGATAACAACAATGATCATAGTGCCTGCCATAACCAGAACTAGAATAGTACCTATGTCCATCACCTCTCATATCTGGAGTATCCAAGAATCTACCATCTCTGATTGTGTCATCTCTATTTGACTTATGACGACCATGAGACCTACCACCATATGCCCCATTAATCCCATCCTCTTGTCCATAGTTGATCTGGAGTGGTGCTTGTCTCTACAATTCTGATAAACTATAAAGAATTATTGCAATGACTTCTACATGTGTCTCCTAAGCTTGCATGATTTTGTAATTATTTGCTTTACAACTCCTTATTTCTTCCTTCAAACTCCTTAATGTGTCTGTTAAGTTAGAAAATTTCCCAACACCATCTTGTTCATTTGGTTCATAGGGAGAATCTTTGTAGTCTAATGTTTTGATAGTCATCTTGATCTCTTCCTCCAAGGCACACCATGTTAGCTAAACCAAATCATAAACAAACCAACATACCTTAGTATAACTCGGGGAGGATATCTCATCTGCAAGACCGAATAGATTAGCACAATACATATATAAAATAATCATATCAACATTTAATGATCATCTCCACCATTATCCAGTCATCAATGCATGACCATACCCACCACACATCATGACCCTGTGCACGGAAACTATAACCATATCAATGTATGCATAACAAGATATGTATGACATGCACACATAAACATTACATAAAAACATTGACATGCAATCCAGTGCATAACCGACATAAACTCATGATAAACACATCCAACAATAATGCCACTAAATTTTCACATGGAAACATCATTGCAACCATAACCAACACCATGCATACACAACCAACTCATATACCACAAACATGACAACACATATGCAACTGACATGAATGCATGACCAACACACCACCCATCTAGTCCAAGGGGCGAACCATGCTCTGATACTACTATGTAACACCCTTCTCCCACATCTACCCAAGTAACCGACCAACCAGAGTAAACATGTGATAAGAGGCTACTATGATCTGATTCAACCTCCTAAGTCACCTTAAGGAAGTGGAACTGAAAAAACAAAACCAAATTAGCCATCCACAAATCTTACAAAACCTCCAGGAGCTACCCCACCTTTCCAAGTCACCAATCCATGAGGAAACTCAGCAGTTCAAGCACCTAGAGCCTCAGTCACTCTATTGCCAAGCCCTCCAAGTGACTGAGGGTCCCAGTTACTCCCATGAGCCTACCTGAGTGTGGCTATAGACTTTTTCTGCTAGTGTTATGCCATTGACTGTGAGATTTAAAGCTAAATTCTAGGGCTAGAACCAAATCACTGCACAAAAAATCATGCAATTTATAGAAATGAAAAGAAACATAGAGACAATGATGCCAATGCAAATTATTGAACAAAGACTTGACTAGACCCCTACTAGAAATGACAAAAATTCCATCAAACATGTCACAAATATGCATTCAATAGGTCATAATAACATATCTAAGCATAGGGGTCTTATACTTATATGAGAATCACTAAGAATCATTGATGCCTTATCACATTATTTACATTATCATCTATTAGGTCATAGATTCATTTCTCAATCATTTACAAATAAAAACATGATGAGAACCATACATTTTCACTGTCATAAAACATATTTATAACCAACATATAGACAACATAAATACTGAGGATACAATAGCCATAAATGCCACATATAATCCAATAGTTTTATACATAAATACCAAGGAAAGGAAGTCTTATTAACGAATGAACAATCCAACACGGTATGGGACTACCACATTCCACCTGACCATAGATTGGCTAAGACAAATCTCTCTTCAGCCAATCACCCCCATGCCATATTCCAAGGATTCATTTGGGACTCAAACCAAAAAAACCTACTGGGGATTTCAGAGGGTAAACCACCTCACCCTCATAAATAGAATTAGGCTTTATTGCAATCCTCACCAGATCACTAGGTCATAAACAAGCATGGATGCCACTGGACTTATCCACTTACCCCATGAGGAGTTCTCATGTCTCCTATTCACTAGGCTTTATCACAATCCATAGTCTGATTTAGGGATCACTAGGCCATAATCGAGACACCACCCTACATGCTTTACTGTATATCCCGCTATTCATTGGAAAGGATTCCTAGACCTAATCAAGGGAAACCACCTCTAGGATTTACTGCATATCCCACCATTCACCGGTTGAGGATTCCTAGGCCCACCAAGGCACACAATAGTTGGTTTTACCATAACCCACAATCCATTTCAGGGGTCACTAGGCCAGTGGCTTTACTGTAATCCACAATCTAGTTCAAGGATCACTAGGCCATGTGTTCCTTCATTCAGAGTTCTACCTCACTCAACCTCGAATCCATCCGAAAATCCACCTCAACCAAAACATGAGAACCCCATCACGCCATGGCTATCAGGAAATGGAAATGCAATGGTGAAGAACATTGTCACAGCTAGGAAAACCCATACCCATGATAGCAAGAGAACCAAGAACGCACATGCATAACCATGCATGCCAAATCTATCAAGGAAATCACACATCCAAATCAATACCTGCAAGTAAACCCATTGTAGTTGCTTGGTCCTGCACTATCTTGCTTTTCTCTTTCTTCCTCTTTGCCTTCTTTTCCAATCTTGATCCAATGTTGAAGTGCTCTAAGAAAACTCTGTGTCCAAGAGTGAGAGAGAGAGAATAGAGAGAGAACTCCAAAATTGAACTGACCAGAAGCCATGAACTGATCCTTACAAGCCATTTTATTAATGTGGCCTCTATTTTCTTCACTTTCCATTATTTTTCCTTCATTTTCCTCCTCACGTGCAACCTATGACCTTTCACCTTCCTTTTCCCCTAATTTCCATTATTTTTCATAAATAAATCTCCAAAAATGCCATTTTTCCTTTCCAAATCCTTTGTCATTGCCTTTGCCAATTTCCTTAGCCATAATAATCAAAACGAACACCCACACTAGGATGTTTTTCCCAACATTTAGCTTGGAATAAGTGCCCCATAACCGTGGTTATTATTTTTCCTTTATTATCTTTTATTACATGCAATTTTCACCAGGGTTGTTACACCATTTTCAGACTTCAATATACCATTGGAAAGCTCTTTATGAGCACTATCCAACTATGACATCTCCGTGATTATATGAGGTAAACTCCTCATGTAGAAATTCCTTCAAATCATGGGCCAACAAACCATCATAACTATAAGATTTTAGCTTCTTATTGCATCTTGCTACTATGATGATTCTCTACCAAGGGCTGCAGTAAACATGGGACTCCCCATGAGTTTGACATATCATTCTCATCAATTCTATATTAATTGGCATCAATACTAGCTTGGTTGACATCAATGGCAACATACTGGATGCCTCTAACCATTCAAACAAAACCAACTACCCAACAACCTATGCGTGATTCCTTTGTATTTCAAAAGGTGTTTATATCTCTTCCTACCATATTCAATGCCAAGGTATCATCCATTAAGGAGATGAAAGATCTCAACACATTAACATTGGATCAATTTCATTGAACATCAATATCCTATGAAATGAGAACCTCAAAAGGCATATCTACCTCAAAGGAGGAAACCTTCAAAACTCGTAAGAAGGTCAAAGAATATGAAGAAGACTTGAGTTATGGATCTGATGAAAAAGAAGAAAATTTTGTTAGAAGATTGAAGAGAGGATCTGGAAAGTACATGTTGAGGTATAAAAGGTGTCTTTTTAACTCCTAATTATCTTGACATTAGTTTCTCAATCCGGGCAAGATTTTCAATTTCAAGAGTGTACACAGTTTGTGGCGGCTATTTACTCAAGAGTAATGTTTCTAAATTGCAGTAGAGTGCTATCAAATACAAGAGTAAACAGATGCTTTAAATGAAACTCACTTGCAATTAAAGGAAACTCAATGTTCTGAAACTCAATCATTTATTCGACAAAGTAACAACAATTTTCAGTCAAGAATATAGTAGCAGTAACTCATTCCTTGTTTAACTGATGTAAACTAAAACAAGCTTAAATAAGATCTTCAATCTGAGATCTTTGACAGTAATAGCCAATGTTCTTTACAGTTGTTGATATAACACACACCACACTAAAGAACCAATTGGAAATGAAAATGAATTAAATCAATAATGCTACTGCAACTAATCAAAATGAGACAATTAGGCTAATTGTAAGAATGCTAAAAGGCAAAGCTAAATGATTGTAAAAAGTAAATGAGTAGCAATGCTTTATAATAGAAATGAACAACACAACTTATGTAACTGCAATGAACAGCAAAGCTTAGTCACTAAAATGAACAGTGAAGATCTGTAAGTAAAATGAGCAGCACAATAATATACTTGCAAAAAGCAGTGATCTTGTTATGAGGGAAATGAACAACAATACAATTCAATTACAACATATAAAATAGATCAATTCATTAAGTCTGTAAATACGAAACAGTAAAGCAACGCGACTATAATAGATAGAAATGAAACCAAACCATCACATAGCAGAAATCGTAAAGGAATGGTACAAGAACAACAAGTGAATCCACCAGGATCAGACCCTTAGCTGCTAGTGAACACCGCCAGATTACTTCAGTATAAAATAAGGAACAACAATTGTATTATATATTAATCATATGCAAAATAGTTACACCCAGTTCGTGCTCTGTTTCAACAATGAGAGTCGATGATCAAAGTAAAAATACAAAAGTAATTTCTGAATAATCTCCCCCTCTTCTTCACAATCGCTGCCCCTATTATAATGGCTAGGCAGATAAAATAGGAACATTGGATAGAACAGTAACAATGATCCCTTAGGATCAAGAGATACTGAGAGATCTGCTCAATCTTCCATCTTTAGTTAACTCTTTGTCTTTTGCGTTGATGCTGTGATCTTCTCTATCCTTATCCATAACTGCGTGCTCCATCCTTGGCTTGCTACCTGTACGCTACCTCCTGGTGAAGGAACAACAATTACTCCACTTTGTCTTTTTCCTTCACTCGGGTAGGGAATGGTAGTTTTCTCATTTCATCTTTTTCCTCCATGAGAAAAGACAATAATTAGCTAAATTGTAATAATAAATAGTTCCTCGTTTTTACTATAATCCCTTGATACATGAATATCTTTAAGTTATAAAGGGGATATAATTAAAGGAAAGGATGATGAAATAAATGGCAAATTCATACCTTTTCCATAGCTCAACAGTACAAAAGTAAGTTACCTTTCAAATTCTTTAACTATGGAAAAGTAGGTCATTATGTATCCAAATGTCCACATAAGGAAGAGAAGAATGAATATGATCATCAAGAGAAGAATAAATATAGGAAAGCAAAGAAGCAAAAGAAGTTGAATAAGAATAGTTTCTATACCCAAGAAGTGAATAATTCCTTAGAATATGAAGAGGAACAATCCTCTAATGAATAAATAACCAAAGAAACAATGAAGCACTTCACGTTCATATCCTCCAAAACTCTAGATGAGAGACAAGTTGAGTTTGATGAAGAAGAGGTTGAAGTATATTTCGAGGGTATATTGTTCAATGCCTTAGAATAAATTCAAAGGTTCTGGAAAATGACTAAGAAGCGTAAAGAGATGTTGGAGACTTTTGAAAAATAAAAGAATAAATTTGAAGATTCGTCACTTATTCTTTTAAAAGTTAGGTTGGAAGAAGCAAATAATATTGAAGGAACTTTGTTACAAATAGCTAAAAGAGAAGGGAAAGGAGTGTGAAAATATAAAATATGAGATAGACTCTCTTAGAAAGGAATTATAGGAAACCAAGATTTTGTATAATCTATGAAGGAGAATCAACCACAAAAAAATCTAAATAAAAAGAACCAATCAACTATGTTGAAGCAGTCAAAGGACCATACAACAATGAATCCAAAGGAAATGAAAAGAATCAGTAGAAGAAAATAAAATAAAAGAACCACAATGAAACTCAACATTAGCAAAAGAAAGGTTATAAAAAAAATTCGAAGAGCCACCAAGGTCAAGTAATAAATCAGCAAAGACCTCATCCCCCTCAAGGAGAAATTAATCAAAAATCAATAAATCATATCCTCAAATATAAATTTCTCCCAAGTACCAAAACATTTTCAATGGCTACTATTATTCATGTATGAATTTTTTATGTAAGGCTATAAGCCATAGAGCATATCTTGGAAATAATTAGATAAGAAATAAACCTTATCAATCAAATATAGATAGCAGATTTGTAAATCCACAGAGAATAATCCTAGGGGCAGCAATGCATTTTCTCCTCTATTATATTATATTGAATGTTATCTATCATAACTATTATCATAAAATAGTTGATTGTAGAACCATAAAATTCAAATCATCTCCTCAAATTAATCAAGCTCAAGAGGAAACCAATACATGGAAGAAGAAAAATAAAATAAAAGATTGAAGAATGTGGCATTGTCTTATATGCCTAAAACCAGGGCATTTATTGGTATGTGGACGGTAAATGTTCTAAACATATGATTGGTGATTGTAACAAATTCTTGTCATTAAGAGAAGATAGGACAAACAATGTTAAGTTTAGCAATGATGCGCTAGGAAATATCATGGCAAAGGAAACAATAACATTCTCAATGGAAGAGGTAAGGCTCAAAACATTATTTTTATGGATGGACTTAAGAACAACTTATTGAGTGTGATTCAAATGTGTGATAAGGGGTATGATGTCACTTTTGATTTCAAAGGATTTGAAATAAAGATTTCAAACACAAGGAAAGCAGTGGCAAGAGCTATACAAACATCAAGTCATGTATACATATTAAATGAAGACAATGAAAAATTTTCGATGGGAAAGTATGATGAGAGCTAGTTATGGCATAGGAGGTTGGGACACTTGTATTTTTACCATATTATAAATCTCAACAAAAAGAAAGTTGTAAGGGACATGCAAAAAATATCAAATCCAAGTAATACAATTTGTAAATCATGCCAAATTTATAAGCAACTTCGAGTGCCTTGCAAGTCAAAAGAAAACTTATCTACTAGTCCCTTACAACTACTTCATATAGACTTATGTGGGTCCTCAAGAACTAAGACCCCGAGTGGTGAATGGTACTTTATGCTAATCATTGATGATTATAACAGGCTTACATGGATCACATTTTCAAGGATTAGTTTGAAGAGTTTAAGAGGTTCAAAATTTTCAAATCCATGGCTGAAAACCAAATTGATTACAAATTGAAGTGTCTAAGGTGAGATAACGATGCAAATTTTACTCCGAATGATTTTGATAATTTTTGTGAAGAACATGGGATAAGAAGACAATTCATAATTGCAAATACTCCACAAAAAATTAGACCAATGCAACAAATGGCTAGAGATACTTTGGATGAAATAAATTTGCCAAATACTTTTTGGGTTTAAGTTGTTCATACAACAATCCATAATTTAAACAAATCCCATATTAGGCCAAATAGTGAGAAGACTCTCTATAAATTGTGGAATGGAAAACCAACCTCAATAAATCACTTGGAATTCTTTGGCTGCAAGTGCTACATCAAGAACAATGACAATTTGGGTAATTTCAATGCAAGAGAATATGAAGGATGTTTTTAGGATATTCAATTCATAGTGAAGGCTATATATGTTATAATAATATATTATGAAAATTTGTTAACAATATTGATGTGAGAGTGGATTATGAGTTACCTCTCAAAGAAAACAACCAATATTTATCAGTCCACCTAATCAAATCGACAATGAAGATGAAGCAGTGAAACTTGATGAAAGAAGAGAAGAAGAAGAGGAAAAGTGATCTCACCCAAAGACCCCCTTCGGGTATGTTCAAAAACATCATCTTATAAATCACATTTGTGGTAATATGGAAACGGGAGTCCAAACTTGAAGAATATTAATAAATAACTCCATTCAATCTCATATTTCTATGTTGTCCATGATTGAGCCAAAATTACTTTTCTCAAGAAAGCTAAGATAAGATTTGGATAAAAGCCATGAATCAAGAGTTAGATCAGATTGAAAAAAATCAAACTCAGGAATTAGTTCCAAGACCATTAACCAAAATTGTTATTGGCACAAAGTGGTTCTTTAGGAATAAATTAAATGAGGAAGGACAAGTTGTGAGAGGAAAAGTCCAAACTAGTATGTAAAGGCTATGTTGAAGTTGAAGGAATAGATTTTGATGAATGTTTTTCTTCCATAGCAAGATT
Organism: Pinus taeda; assembly: GCA_000404065.3. Classification (NCBI taxonomy): domain Eukaryota; kingdom Viridiplantae; phylum Streptophyta; class Pinopsida; order Pinales; family Pinaceae; genus Pinus; species Pinus taeda. The sequence goes on along the minus strand of APFE031316332.1, from coordinate 7,167 downwards.
AGAGGAAATTAGAATGTTTCTATCATTTTCCGCACAAGAATTTCAAATTTTATCACATGGATGTAAGATAATCATTTTGGAATGGTGAACTTGAATGAGAGGTTTATATAGAACATCCTAAAGTTTTCCAGTTGTCGGAAAATCCTAAGGTAATGTGTAACCTAAAAAGCATCATATGGACTAAAACAAGCACCCTGGGCATGGTATTAAAAATTAGGCGAACAACTATAGCATCCAGGCTTCAAAAGAGGGACATATGATAGTAATTTGTATATCAAATCCGAAAATGAAAATCTTTTAGTTATTGTTGTTTATGTTGATGACATCATTTTTGGTAGTGATGGACATTTACTTGGCTAAAAGTTTGCAACTGATATGCACAATGAATATGAGATGTTTATGCTTGCGGAACTCTCATTTTTCCTTGGATTATATATTACTTAATCAACAAAGGGTATATTAATTTCTCAAGGAAAATAACTCAAAGAAATGTTGAAGAAATTTTGGATAGAAGAATGTTCGCTTGTCAATACTCATATGGTCACTGGATGAAAACTAATCAAAGATGATGAGTCACCAAAGTTAAATGAAACAATGTACAAATCAATAATTGGAAGCTTTTTGTACCTAATAACATTAAGGCCAAACATTATGCAAGTTATTGGTGTAGTTTCAAGGTATCAATCAACCCCCAAGAAAAGTCATCTCTTAATTGCAAAGAGGAATTTTATGTATTTAAGAGCCACAATGGACAATTGCATATGGTATCCCAAGGGGAAAAAATTCTTTCACTACATAGACAAATGTTGATTGGATTGGAAATCTAGATGATAGTACAAACACAAGTGGTGGTTATTTCTTCCTATGGAATTGTTTAGTGGCTTGGCTAACAAAAAAGTATACGTCTATATCACTTTACACTGTTAATTTCAAGTAGATAGTAGCTACAACAAGTTGTACTCATATTTTGTGCATGAAGCAAATGTTACAAGACATGAAGTTAACTTATGATGAACCCATTCCCATTATATGTGAAAACACAAGTACTGCTATAAGTATATCCAAGAACTATATTCTTCACTCAAAGACCAATCACATTCCCATAAAGTATCACTTTCTTAGAGAATGGGCAGATAATTAGATTGCAAAGTCGAAGTATATATCCACAGAGGAGCAAGTTGTTGGTAATTTCACCAAGCCTCTTGCCTGAGAGCCTTTTGAGTATTTAAGGAAAAATTTGGGAGTGATGTCTCACTCAACTCTTTTCTATTGTTCTTCATTAGCAAATATTCTAGTTGTCTAAGTATTTCTTGAGCATGGCTATATGGTTGGAAAGAAGAAAATAGACCAAGTCTTAAGATCAACATGAGAAATATAAGTTTAGGGGGAGTACATGTCACTATGAGATGGAAAGTTTGCATGTTTCCTAAGCCTCCCTTTGTTTCTTTCAATTGGTATCACTTGATTTATGTGGCAACAACTTCAAATCAACAACTTGTTATATCCAGGGTTATACCTCAAGATATTTAGGTGGAGAATAATGATAGGGGAGTAACTATATCCCTTTTCCATTGATGTTAAAGGGAGTAAGTTATCAATAATTCACTCTTCAAAAGTAGAGGGGGAGAGTGAGAAGACAATGGTATATAGTGGAAAATTATTCAACCTAACAAGGGGAAGTGTTGCAAGGTGGTGGTGTTCCCATCAATGACTAGAAATGTCAGGAAGTGTTTCCCTCAATGTCAAAGGGGAATAGTGTTGAGTATGTTGGCAGTTTTTGGTAGTAGTTATCATTGATGTCAGTCTAGTCATTGATTTCAAGTGATGTCAAGTTTAGGGTAAGTTTGTTGAGTTTCCATGCATGATGCTTATGTTGTTATTGATGTCTTGGTTGTTTATGCTAAGTTGATGATGACTAGGTTTTTTATTGAGTATCCTATATTTGAATGAATTATTTCTTCAGGTAACTTGATCAAAATCACATGAAAAGTGTTTGGTTAGATAGTCCTCTAAAAGAGCCTTCCAAATATATATTGAACATAGCCTAAATCACAAGGGATTAGGAGAAATTAGGGTTTGATGTTTAGCATGGCTCGCTGGTTCATGGTTCCAGCAAACATTTGGCCATCTAAGGTTGGAGTAGGATGGATGATAGTTGACAGGTTGGATCAATAGATAACAAGATCCCTAATTACATAATGCCCAACACTAGGTGGACCCCAAATTACATGGCAAGATGACTTGGCAGAGATAAACACCATGGAGCTAAACACCACATACTACAAGATGAAAATTTGGCATTCATGCTCTAAATTCTATTAAAGAATTAAAGTCATAGAGAAACAAAATTGAAGGTGTTTCATATTTATACAAGGAAAATAATTGACATTGAATATGTGCTCCCATGCAAAACAAAGTACGACAGCTACTATTGACATGAATACGACACACAACTCAAATAGAAGAAATAGAGGAAAGGAAGCTTAGTAGTAGATCAAAACTTTATTGCATATTTGAAATTGAGTTGTAGATTAAATGTTGTGTAGAGTCGTTGCCTGATATCCAAAGCAGCTACACATTTAAAAGTTTAGAGATCTAAAGAATTATGTAATAAATTTTAGAAGATAAACTAGATTAGAGAGTGGATCATAGTGTGTGTTTCCATAATTGTGAGGAATCTTAATTGAATTAGAAAATTAGAGAAATAATAGTTTGATGTAGAGCAAGGAAAATCATGTCTCAAATTCAACAATTGTATGACTAGTATCTTTAATTAAAAGTCTACAAATCTGAGTGTGAAAATTGGTGAAAGAGAGATCTAAAAGGCTAAGCAAGTAGGTGCTTGTAGATGAGGGGAATTGGAGTTTCATTTAGGTTGGTGCTTGTAAAGATTAGGGGATTGGTGCCTCTAGTAGGTTGAAGCCTACAAACAATCGGTGTTGGTACTTCCAACAAATGGGTGCTTGCAAAGATAAAGGTGTTGGAGCCTCTTATAAGTTAGTGTGTACATAATTTGATGTAATATGTAATTGGTACTTATATTTTCATCATAATAAAAAATAATTTGTGGTTTTCACCCATATATCAACTTTTGATGTTTAAGCTTCACGTGATTGGTATATTGTTATCTTGTTGAATGTGTTTAATTGATTAATTAATTGTTAACAATGTTCAAATATTGATTTACCCACCTTCTTAGTATTTTCCTCCAAATTACCAACAAAGATCTATCTTAACTCCTTACTTATAATGCACCAAGATAAATCAAAATTTGAAAAAAGATTTGTGTCAAGTCCATGTTAATGTGAACATTCAAATATTTTATATATAACCCACACATAACCCACATTAAGTTATTATTTTGTTAAGATTAAAAAAATTATAGATCTTTTTCATATTAAAAAGTATGAAGTAACTATAATAATAATTTTTTAATTCAATTATTTCATATCTCTTTTTATAAATAAAAATTTGATATAAAATTATCAAACTAAATATTAAAATGGTATTTTGTTATTAATGATTTTTCAAATATTACTTCAGAATTCTATATCAATTAGGAAATAAATTACACATCGTCTCATATTACAATATAAAAAAATGATTTTAAAACAATAAAAAATAAATTGATATATAAAACAAAAGATATATTTATTAATACAGGGAAGGTTTTCAAGGGAAATAGAATAAAGGTTTTCAAGAGTCTTCCTCTGATTAAATGAAGACTAAACCCACATTGGAAAAATCACAAATGTTGTGGTCATGTAATCAATCAACCACAAATGTTATGCTCATGGAAGGAATTTCCACATTGTTGTATCTCTGAGATGATAATGGTCAACTATCATGCGAGGGCATCTAAGATAATTGTTTTGGGGGTTTTAATTTGGAGGACCAATGTAGGAGACAAATTTAAAATAGTGAGGCTTAACCCTTTTAATAATATTAATGTCTAAACAGAGGGTTGCTATTAAAATTCACACAGTGATTTTAGCTTGTAAGATGGTGGTGAGAAGAAATAGAGAAATAATATGATTATCATAGTCTTCAGATTGAAAATTAAATAATCACAAGTATGAAAACCTTTAAACTATGTTAAGAAGGTTTAACAGAATATGCTTAAGCTTACAAAAGAAGATGATGATATATTGATTTAGAGGGAATTAATTAAACAAATAGTTCATTAATTCATTCTCTTTACAGATTATCACTTGAGAAGCTTATAGGAATATATTGAAACCCAATTATTCCTACCTAGTTATCTCTATAAGAAATATGAATATGAAGAAAAACATAATGGATAATACTAGAAAAACTTACATGAAACACAAAACTGTGTAAATCAGAATTCAGAATCCTTTGCTTTTATATTAATGATCTAGAAAAGTCAAGTACATTTGAGGCCTAAAATTGCTTCTTCAAGGGTGCAACCCATGATAATTCATGAAGAGAGTTATTTATACAAAAGTAGAACTGAGAAAATATCCTAAACAATTTTTACAAAAATAGATTATTACAAAATAAAAATAAAAACTGCTAGTTGATCTAGCACTATTTTGGTGCTGAGGTGTTGATGACTATCACTGGAAAAATTGAAAACTGTTGAAGCTAGCTGACTGTTCCTCCAAAAACTGAATGTTGTTCTATCACCTTCTAGTCAAGTAAATCTATCAATTCTTCCCAGCATTTCTTATATGGGATAGAAATATTATTTACGCTCCTGTAAACTTCATCCATCTTTGTATATTTAGTAAAAGTGTGTTATACTAAAAATATGTGTCTGATTTCATTCAAAATAAAGAAGGTATCACTAAGTGTATTTACTATAAGTGCTGGTGTTGCCGAACCTTTGATGTTTGAAATTGAAGCTGCATGTTTGCCCACCTCTGTCAACTTCTGAACATAATCCTCAATTGGCATCAATTGTCATTGATCACAAGCATAGAGGGTAAACCCTTGTTGATCAAGGGTTCTATCCTGCTGAAAAGCCTTTGAACTATGTTATTGACATTGCCACACTTTTCCTGTAGCTGAAGGATGAGGTTTTCTTGGTGATGATATTCTTTACCTCCAATATAGTTGTTGTTTTGTTGCTTATGTCTAATTCCTCAAGCTAATAGCTATCTTTGGAATTCAGGAACTTGATGATTTCGGAAGAAATTTCTGGCATGTCTTCAAGCTGCTTAGTAATAGTTTCAATTGTTTCCTGAGTTCTCTCTGATCTGAAAATGGGTCTCTTACGCTTCTTGTCTAACTTGCAAGAATCTCTCCCACTTCCAAAGCTTAAATATTCCCAAGTCTTATTGATTAACCAATGAGGAATTAAATGTGTGCTTGACAATATAGGTGTATGCTTATGTCTACTTTTGATCTATTTATGTGTTGTGAATTGATTTGCTTAAACTGATATATAAATACATATAATAGTAAATAATTGCAGCAGTAAAACAAACACATAAAACAATAATTTAATTAGGATTTAACCCAAAAATCTTGGGCTACATCTCCGTGAACTCTAGTCAACTTAGCTAGGCTCCCTGAGATTATGACAAAGTCCTTTTACAAGCTCTTGGCTCAACTCCACTATTTTACATAGAAACAATGGGTTTAGACACCATTTCATCCTTGACTCTTGAAGTCTCGGCTTTCTAGCCCTTGGCTCTGGCTCTGGCTCTTGGCTCTGGCTTTGGCTCTTTGGCTCTAGCTCTCGGCAAATGACAACTCTCGAGATTTTCACTTGACTTCCAAGTTTTTATGTACTTAGGGGGGGTAATATGGGTACCGAGGGAGGTACCCAAGGTAATAATGTAATAATGGGATGGGCCATAGTAATAAATAAGGTGGTTAACCCATGTCATGTAAGGGACCACAAGTAGTTAATAATAATGTAAGGGGCCCATGGTATTAGTTGATGGTATGAGGAAACCATGGTAATGATGCATGGTATTGTATGTATGAGGCCTATATAGAGGCTAGAGACTCCACATGGAGAGATATGAAGAGAAATAGTCTTGTATGAACAAGCATATGGCTTGTGGAGTGTTCTCCTTCCTTAAGGAGTGAATGTATGGTGTTGCCCTACCATAAGGGTTTGATAATAAAGATTCATTTTTATTTATTTCTAGGTTTATTTGCATTATCTTATATTTTCTTATCAGATCTATAATATCTTGGGTTAGATCTACAACAAGTGGTATGAGAGCACTTTCTTGGGCACAAAAGTGGATTTTTTTTTTACTTTTTTGCAGGATTTCAAGGGCGGCGAGTTTGCAGATCAGATCTGTATGTTTTGGTTCAAGATCTGAAAAATCTGATTGCAGATCTATATTCCTTGTGAAAAAATAGCCGATTTCAAAAAAAAAAATCGGTCAAATCGGAGTCTGAATGAAGGAGATATCGCTGATCTAAAAATCAGTAGGGTTGGAGACAATTTTTCGGGGCAGCAAATTTGAGGCGCAGATCTAGACGTCCTGCTGCAAGATCTACAAGATCTACTTGTATATCTGGAATCTTTGTGAAAAAACACCTAAATTCAAAAAAAAAATCAGTCGAATCGGAGTCCGGAAGAGGGAGATATCGCTGATTTAAAATCAGCACTTTTTTCAGAAATTTTGGGTGACGGCGGGAGAGTAGCAGCACAGATATGGAATTCTAGTGCCTGGATCAAGATTTATATCACATGGGCAGATGCAGAATGGTTGTTACATTTCCAAAAACAGGTTATAATAGAGATTCTGAGCAATATTGATGAAACTGTGACAATTTCAAATTTTCGCCAAGTCATAGAATTTTTCTCAAAACCCTCTTCATGACGACTCTACAATTTACCGGGAAAGATGAGGGTCCTACTATTGAAGAATTCCTACAAACAATAAAGCTCAAATATGGGAGAATTTGGAGGGTTTCAGTGTGGCTTAATTTAAAAGAGGAGGCTGCCAAATGGTGGTTCTCACTTGACCGCAAGCAGTTGACCAAACTTTCAGATGAAGAATTTGAAAAACTCTTTATGGACAAATGGTCTTATGCTACAAAAAAGAAGGAAACTAAGGAGAAACATATGGGGTTATTTCCTATTGGTATATCCTTATTGCAGGTTCATGGATTGATTCAGAAAGAGAAGATCATTGTTTCTATAAATCCTAGTTGCAAGCATAATTTCATCAATGT
>APFE031316331.1:0-30866 GCA_000404065.3 Pinus taeda | reverse complement strand
AATGTGTGTTTAACATATTCTCCACCATTATCAGTTCTTAGCTTAAGAATTTGATGTCCAGATTGTTTTTCAACAAAGGCTTTGAAGGCCAAAAATGTGTTAAAAACTTCGCTCTTGAGTTTTAAGAAGTATACCCAAGTGCGTCTGGAGAAATCATCAATGAAAGTTAAGAAATACTTGCAGCCAGAGAATGAAGCAACAGGAAGTGGACCACATAAATCACTGTGCACAAGCTGTAAAGGGGCTGAGGCATGCCAAGAGGCACGCTTTTTTTTTTTTTTTAACCAAGACGGGTATATTTATTCATGGGTGACCGAGGTCAAAAACAAATTTACAATTCATGTTCTGTACTCGGCGAATTCTGCTACAGAGCATTATCTATAAGAGGATTAGAGATCAACTACCATCCCTTCTAGCTTAAACAAACAATACTCCTCATTTCTTTATCCTGGGCCTGTGGAATAATATCGCCACCCCTATTCTTTGCAAGAAGGAGACTTGTATTAGCATGCTTGCAACTCAGGCTTGGAAATTTCGCACTTCAACTGAATGGAGACTGCCGCTTCCTATGATCAGAATTGGTTGATGGTTTGAGGAAGCGCACGGAGCTAGGTGTACACTTCTTTGATTTGGAAGGGCGAAAACGGAGACTGCTCCCCCAAGAAAACCATCCTAAATCGTGCCAAACTACAAGAAGAGTCCGGCGACCCGGCATGTGTCTGAAGGCTAATTCTTAAGCATTGTAAATTCGAATTCATAGAAGACTGCTCACCTATCCTCTGTTTTCAGGGCCTGAGGTGATAACAACTTCTCCCCTGGATCAAGGACACTGATTCTTACAAGGAGGAAGAAGAATCGAAGAGCTGATAACCTCCTGCTCTTTTCACTAACTGACAGACATTTCCCGATCCTTTCAGGCAGAGGCAGAAATTCTCCTAACTCACAACTCTGATTAGGGGATGACTGCCATTATCGCCTCACCTGAGTTTATGCTTATCATACCTTTTTCATGATTGCATCCGATGTTTGCCAGAGAGTCGGCTTCTGAGTTCAATTCTCTGAGAATATGGAAGATTTGGACTGAAGGGAATTCCTTCAAGAGTCTGGTCACTCTTAGAATCTGTTTGTTCAGAACAGGATCATTGAGTCTTTTGTTTTTCCTTAAGGCTTTGATCAGCAATTCTGAGTCTCCAAAAACTGCTATCTCCTTAGGATCTTTTCCCCTGGCGAGTTGACAGGCTTTCAATAGGCTTAGGACTTCTGCCTGATTGTTAGTTTTTATTCCGAGACCCCAACTGAAACACTCTTTGCTTCCGTTCGGATAGTAAATGATCCCCCCCGCTCCTGACCTGCCTGGATTGCCTTTTGAGGCTCCATCAAAAAATATAGTGCATTTACCCTGAGTCTTCCACCACTTCTGGAAGCCTTCTACATTGTCTCGAATCTGCCAATTTTCCTTGAGGGGAGGACGAGAGACTGAAGGAGGACTCATAATGGGAATGAAGTCGCCCAGCCATGCTTTTTCTTCATCTCTTAAGGTATCATCTCTTACACTGGTCTGTCTCAATGTCTCTATTAGTAGATTCTTGGCTTTTTCTGCAACCTTTTCGGTTAGTGTTTCTGTTTGATTAAAGATAGTTTCATTCCGGGAGAGCCACACTTTCCAGCATACATACTTCGGGACAGCAACCCACACCTTGGACCAGAGTGACTTGGCAGTAATGCGATGGGGATATCTGGTTTTCCAGGACAAGAACATTTCTGAGATTGAACTGTTCGCTGGAGGTCTAACTTCCAGACCGGCTAAGAAACTAGACCAAGTTTTCTGAGCAAATTCACATTCGAGAAATATATGAGCAGAGGTTTCCAAAGCTTTTTTACAAAACACGCATCGATGTGGACCGGCGATGTTTCGTTTGCAAAGGTTCTCGCCAGTGAGAATTTTGTTTTGGAACAAGGTCCAGAAAAAGAAGTTAATCTTCGGGATACTGAAGCACTCCCATATCAGCTTCCACACTCCTTCCGGGTGCACTGAGTCTTTTTTACTTTGCATTTGTATATACCCTTGTTTAGCTGAGTAGACCCCTGTTAGTCCCCAACCCCAAGAGTCTTCCTCGTTCTTATGGACAGGGGCGAAATCTGCGATCTCAACTATGAATAAGTTTGACTGCTCGATTAAATGCTCAGGAATGTTGGGCAGATTCCAACACTTCCAATTGCCGTCTTCATCCCATTCAACCAGGTCCTCAATTTTTCTGATCCCTCTTGATCTTAACCAAGCTCGTATTCCTGCAATTTCATTATTCTCAAGGAGAGGGGGATGGCCCATGATACAGTCTTTCCACAACCAAGTCGTTTTGCCATTGCCAGGGACTTTGTACAAATGTGTTTTGAAGAACTCGAGCCCTCTGCAGCAGAGTCTCCACGCCAAAGTTCCTTTAGGAGAAGAGGATGGATTGAAGGTGGTGATCGATCTATTCCTTAGATATTTGTGAATGAAAATCTGACTATTTGGATGCATAGGCTCAGAGGTTATTTGCCACAGAATCTTACAGCCCATCGCTAAATTAGCTTCAAGAGGGTCTCTAATTTGCAGGCCGCCCTCCTTGATTGGGCGCTTCACCAATTCCCAATTGACAAGATGGAATCTGTTACTGTTCCCCTTACCTCCGCTCCACAGGAATTTCCGGATAAGGCAAGTGATCTGGTCTACTATTTGCCTTGGAGCCAACAGTAGAGAAGCTTGAAAGGTGGGCAGCGCGGAAAGAACCGACCGGATGAGGGTGAGCTTTCCTCCAGAGGAGAGCCAGACTCCGCCCCATGCAGCTATCTTCTTATTAAACTTGGAGATTACCTCCTCCCACAGATTGTTCCGGTTGGATCCCATCGTCAACGGAAGACCCAGGTATTTAATTTTATCCCATTCTGCATAACCTTTGAAGCCCAGTTCGCTGGCTATCCTATCGATGGTTTGCTGGTCAGTGTTCCAAGCATAGACTGCACTCTTCCTTTCGCTGATAAGGGCACCTGTGGCACTGCAAAATTTTTGGAGGGTAGACTTGAAGGCTTTAGCCATTCTCAGGGAGGCGCCTCCAAGCAAGAGAGCATCATCAGCAAATAAAGCATGATTCACTGAAGGTAAATCTTGCACGATTCTGATCTCGGGGATGGAACCACTTTGTTGCTCCTGAGATAATTTTTTGCTTAATGAGTCCACCATCAGAATGTATAGAAAGGGGGACAAGGGACAGCCTTGCCTCATACCCCTGGAGGCAGAAAAAAATTATGTTGGCCTCCCATTCACCAATGGTGCAATCCAGACATTGTCGATGCAGGCTTTGATGATATTTATAAAATCTTGACAAAACCCGAAGGCTTCTAGGACCTTGAACAAAAAGGATCGATTAACACGGTCAAAAGCATTACTCATATCTAATTTAATTATCATACCTTGTTCTTTCCGAGCATAGCTAGAGTGGAGGGCCTCTTGAATTTGAATGACATTGTCGAGGATTTGTCTACCTTTCACAAAACCTCCTTGTGCTGGGGAGATAAGCTTTTGAAGGAGAGGCTTGATCCTATTAGCCAGCAGTTTGGCCACGATCTTATAAGATGAATTGCACAGGGAGATCGGCCTATATCTGTCAAACGATCTTGGATTAGTTTCCTTGGGGATTAGAGCTAGAAATGTAGATTTTGTGCCTCCTCCCATTTTTGCCTTTTTCAAGACTCCTCTTATCATTCTGAAGAGGTCGTATTTGATGATTTCCCAACAGATCCTGTAGAAATGAATTGAGAACCCGTCGGGACCTGGGGCTTTGTCTGGGTCCATCGACCAAACGATGTTGGTGATCTCTTCTTCTGTTACTGGGCTCGTCAATGAGGCATTGTCTTCCTCACTAACTAGACTAGGGATGACTGAGAGAAAATCTATTTCGTCCTCCTCCTCACCATTTCTCTCTGCGCTAAGAAGATTCTTGAAGTGATTTGTCGCTGCCTCTTGAATTTGAGCGAAACCTTTGAAGACCTGACCGCTGGAGCTGGTGATTTCTTCAATGTGGTTGCGTGAGAGGCGGGCCCTGCATTGTTTGTGAAAGTATGAGGTGTTCCTGTCCCCGGATTTAAGCCACAAACTTCGGGATTTTAAACGCCGATACTCCTCTTCCTTCCTGAAGGAGCAGTAAACGTTCTTTTGAGCCGATTTTTCTTGGGCAAGCTCTGAGACCGAAGGAAACGTGTCCTCCATTTCTAATTGAATACCTTCCAGTTGAGAGATCGCCTCCTTCCGCTGCCTGTTGGGGGATTGCATGGATTTCTTTATCCATACTTTAAGGGTTGTTTTAACGTTCTTCAATTTTTGTTCCCACACGTAGCTTGGGGAACCATTGACGTCCATTCTCCATGCCGCTTGAACTATGTCCATAAACCCATCCTTGCCTGCCCAGAGAGGGCTGAAACAGAATGGAAGAGGGCCTAATTCTTCTTCCTTCTTTAAACATAAGAGAATTGGTTTATGATCCGAAGTGAGTTTTGGAAGGATTTTTGAGAAAACGATTCTGTTGTCCATCATTAGAGAGTTGTTGATAAGGAACCTGTCTAGTCTGGCTGCTATGTGATTATCTCCAGTTCTATTATTTGTCCAGGTGAATTTGCCTTTCACTGGTTTAAGATCCACCAGGTCCCAGCGCTGGATCAAACTGCCCACTGTTCTGCTGAAAGGGTCTTTGGACTGAATCCCTCCTTTCTTTTCTTTGAGATCTAAGATTATGTTCAGGTCCCCCCCTATAACCAGATTTGAAGGACTGATTTGCTCTAAAAACTCTGAAAGCGACCTCCAGCATTCTTTCTTCTCTTCATAATGAACTGGTACATATAAGTTAAACAGGGCGAGGGAAAGATTACTTACAGTGTGGCGCAACTCTGTGAAGATCCAGTGTTGAGTTGTTGAAGATCGTTCTAAGGAAAAGCTTTTTGTCCATAAAGTGCCTAGGCCTCCAGCTGTTCCCCTTGCACTGACAGCCTTACCTAAGTCAAATTTCCATTTGTTAATGCTGGTGTTTAGAAGGGCTTCCCCTTCTACTTTGGTCTCTTGGAGCATAAGGATGTCCGCGATCTCTATCTTCAATAAGTCTTTGATTGCTTCTGCCTTATTTGGATTACCCAGACCCCTACAGTTCCAAGAGATCATCTGCATCATTTACCGCTTGAGGGGGTAGGCCCTCCTCCTTTGGAGGTCCTTGGCCTAACAGTTCTCCCTAGGGTCATTTCGATTGTTGCTTGGCTGCCAAGAGTTTTTTGTTTTTCTGACTCCTCTTCTCTGGTTTCTTTGTTAGTTCTTCGTCCGACCCTTTTTGTTGACTTTTCATGAGATTCGTCATCTGATGACCCAATATTCTCTATTGGGTTCTTCTTCTTTTTTATTATCTCTGCATATGATGGAGAAGATATTTTGCTTGTGTGGGTACTTTGAGTATTGCCTGGATCTAGGGCTTCCATAGTGGCAGGCTGTAATGGTTCTTCTCCCTCTGCTTCTGGGGGATCCGGGGGAGGCGCGAGGGTTTCAAAAGGATTTTTATCTCCCTCATTGACCTTTGGTTCGCTGCTTCCGGCATTATGATTACCTGTGCTTCCGTTATCTACTTTGCTCTCGGACCCTTTGGCCTTGCTTTTGTTACTCTGCCTGTTTGCTGATGTCTTCTTTGCCTGTTTCCATTGGTCTTCTTTTTCCTTTTCTATTGTCTCCTCACTTCTTTTTTTGCAGTATTTGGCAAAATGCCCATACTCATGGCAGAAACGGCACTTAAAGGGCAACTGCTCATAATCAAGCTCTTGAATATGAGACCAGTTTGCCACTGTTAGCTGGATCGCTTCGGGTAATCCAATCTCCAAATCGACCTCCACACAGATCCGGGTGCAGGAATACTGATCCTTCCTTGGGGCTTGGTCGATGTATTTTCCCAGAGCGTTTCCAATTGATTGTAATGAGCCTTGGTTCCAGCAGTGCAAGGGAAGATGCGGAAGACGCACCCAGACCGGAACCGCCCTAGGCACATCTTGCGCTGGATCGAAATCAGTTGACCATTTGTTCAGGTAGAGTCCTTGAGGCCCCATGAAATATGGCCCGTTTCTGAAGATCAGGCCTCTGTCTTCTGGTTTGTCGAACAGAAAAACAAAGAACCCTTTGCCCACAAAATAAATCTTGATTCCTTCGCTGACCAGAGGGAGCCAGTTCCTTTTGACCCATTCTTCGACAGCCCTCGGGGACGGCCACAACCCGGTGAACTGGCCGATCAAGCCATTCTCGGCAAGATTCAGAGCTGACCTACAAATTTCTTCTTCAGGGAGGGCGACCTTGGGGATGCAGTCCAGTTTCTTAACAAATTTCTGTTGCGGACCTGAAACCGGACGCTTGCCAGAGGCAGAAACCAGGGCCTTGAAGGCTGCTACTTCCGGAGGGAGGGGAGGAGGGGCCTCGGGGCCACCTCCAGGCGCCATGAGGGAGGCAAAGATCGTAGGCGCGGGCAGCTAGGGTTGCGCTGCAGGCGCAGAGCGGGCCGAATCGTACAAGAGGCACGCTTTTCAAAACTGTCCCGATGATGTTTTCCGAGTACACATCCGGAACAAACACCATCTCTGCAAGATACCATAGGAAGACCTGTCACCATATTTTCTTTACATAGATGCTGAAGGGAGCGATAGTTTAAGTGACCAAATCGCTCATGCCAAAGTTTGCTCACTTCATCATTATGAGCAACAAATACTGAGGGAAGATTTGATGACCCAAAGTTGTGAAACTTATACAACCTTGTGGAATCATCAGCAATACCAGTAGCTAGAATCTGTTTAGGATCTCTTAGATCCTTGATTACAACATCATGAGGTGAAAATTCAACAATTTTACCTTCACCTGAATGAGTTATCTGATATACAGATAGAAGGTTGCTGGATAAGGTTGGAACACATAATACATCATTAACTGACCATTGTCTAGATGAACAGTTCCAGTCCCTACAACATTAAGAGATTTATCATCACCAACATATATATTTTTGGTGTTACAATCATGTAAAGAAGAAAACATGGCTTTGTTTTTGGCCATGTGATAAGAGGCTCCAGAATCAATGAGCCACTCATGAGAATGAGAAGAAGAAGATACATTCAATGCATAACCAGACTGAGATGATTGACAACGACATGCAGAAAGTGCCATTCCTGAAGATGAAGTTGAAGTTGAAGTAGAAGAATGCTCCACATGGATTTTATGTTTCTTCATTGCGGCTTCCAAGGCTTCCATCTTCTTAAAGCATTTAGATTCTAAGTGGCCATCTCGATTACAAAAGTTACAATGTCTATCGGTCTTCTTCCATTTGTTTTTATTGGTCTTATCATTTTGCTGAAATGATCTTTCATTTTGAGGCTGAGTTTGCTTAGGACCCTTGTTTGGTTTAGGACCATTCTTTTTAGGATATGAATTCTTAGGATTATTTAAATTTGGTTGCTGCTGGGCGGCTAACGCTTTCTTGGAAGAGTTTCCAAGATTAAGAAGACCAAGGTGTAAGAGTTTTTCTTGTTCTCTTATTAGAGAATCACAAAAAGAGTCAAAGGAAGGGGCCTTGTAGTCTTTTCCTTGACAAATGAAAGCTTCCCTTGTAGAATGGAAGGTGGAAACAAATACAGAGTAGGTTGGTCCCAACTTAGTAAGGATGGAATAAATAAGGTTACTATCTTCTTTCTTAACCTTAACACCTTCCAAGAGATATCTAAGGGTCTTGAATTTGGACAAGGAATCTTCAATGCAAGAAAAATTATTAGGATCCAATGTAAGCAACTCATTTTCAAGTTGATGGGCTCTAATTTCATTTTTAATCCCAAAAACTTTAGTGATTTGTTCCAATGCTTCATGAGGAGTATCAAGTTCTGCAATATGGAATCTAAGATCAGGAGAAATAGACATCCCCATCAAACCACGTGCTTGATCTTGTCTATTTTCCCATTTATCAACCTTGTCTTCATCTTTTGGTTTCTTCTCTTGGCCCGTGGTTATTCTGTAGAGACCTTTACTTCTAAGTAAATCTTCCATGTAGGATACCCATTGGAAGTAGTTAGTGCTGTCAAGAATGACTTGGCATGGACTTTCCATTTTAAAAAAACTGAAGCTGAAGATGCTGAAAGTAAGTGTTCCAATGGATAGATCTCGAAAAATTAGGCTGTTTTAAAAAAAACGGCTATGAAAAAGGCTTCCGGATGAAGAAGTTATGGCTTTTTGAAAAAAAATTGTTGAAGTTGCCGGCAAAGTGCGCGAATGTGCGGGAATGAAAAAAAACGCCCCCACAAAATGGAGATTTGAACCCAAGACCTCTACTCTCTTAAAATAGCTTTGAACCAATTGATCTATACAAAAAATTTGTGAGAGAGAGAGAGAGAGAGAGAGAGAGAGAGAGAGATGGGGGGGGGCTTTGGGTTGCGTGCTTGTCTTGAGAAACCTCTTTTTCCCTACAAAACACAAAACACAACCAACACGGACATTGCAAAGAAAAACGACCTTATGGCTCGAAGTTAGACTTTACCCAAAAAAAACTAAAACTTTAAAAAATTGAACCTTGTGCTCAAAGTTAGCTTTAGCCGAAAAACTAAATATTTTTCTCAATGTTTCTGATTTTCCGAGATCACACTAAGGTGCAGGAAAAAGAGCATACGCATGAGAAAAAATCCTTCCTTTCTGTTTCTGATTTGCCCAGATCGCACAGAGTCGCAGGGCAAAGAGCATACGCAGAGAAATGAAAGGTATAGATCCGGTTAAAAAAAAACTAAATAAACCGAAACCGAAATAAGCACAGAGAAAATAACAGTAAACTGCAAATAAAGACTGTATACCTCCAGATCTTAAAAATGACGCAGATAGGGCTACCGGAAACCTTTTCGCGTGAAACGAAAGGGGTTCCTCACTGGAAAAGATGCTCCAAACACAACAGAGCAGTCCTCTCGGCCCGAAAGCAGTCAGAAACAGTAGATCTAGGAAACGACAGCCGCATGCAGTTCTACCGGCTTCAGATTTGGATCACCAACGGACGCGGCCCTCAAATAGCTCTGATACCATGTAGGAATATACAGGGTAAGTTCCTTAGACAGAACACCAAAAGGACATCGCTCACAAACAGATCACAGATTCATACACCAGTATTTTGACGTGGTTAAAACCCTCAGAGAGGGAAACAGTCCACGGCCTGCGCCAACGTGGCTACTACAGGCAATTTATTAATAAAAGAATGAAAATTTACATAAGCTTCTCTCATGCACGGTTAACCTACAAATGACCCTCCATGCGCTTTTAAATAGAATTCATGGACCAATCGGGTGTCAAGCCACGGATCAAGTGTCGGTAATACCGAGGAGAGAATGAACCGTCGGATCACTACATATCGTGACCGTCGGATTGTAAGTTACAAAATGTACAACGGTAAAGAAACACACTTTACCTAACTCTATACCTAACTCTATACTAGACCAAGTTGAACTTAACTATTTCCTATGTGTCGGAATATCCTAACAAAACCAAACACCAAAAAAATACATACCACTAATATAAATTCTCAGTCAGTGAATACAACATGACATACATAACAATACATACTTTTAACATAACACTTCTATGCGTATCAACAATAAATTAAAATATTGAAGTGACCTATATCCTTAATACATCAATAATATATAAAATATACCGCCACTCTTAACAATAAAATTGTAGCTCATTTTTTTTCACAATCATACATCAATGTTCGTCCCCATAAATCTAGACTTTTCCCTCAATACACGGTCATGAAAATGGAAGGAAAATTACTAAAGCCAAAACATATAATCCTTGTGCCCTTGCAAAAGAAAAAAATTATCCATTCTAAGTTTTTGAGAAAAAATTGAAATAAATCACACATAGAACAACCATGACATGAACTGGTCAATCTCTATAGGTGCGTAATATGATATTTGTACAATAGGTACCAAAAGGGAAAAATATGCCTCATATAATTTCTTTCACAATGCACACAATATTTTTTTTTTCCAAAGGAAAAATCGGTAACCTTTTATTTAAAAAATGAAAAGTTACACTTGCAGATGCATTGAAGCATTTCCATAAGGTGCCCATTGGGCTCGAGTGCTTTCGCACCCCATGCAACGTTAACAAAACTAACATGCATTAAGAAAAAGAAAAAGAAAGAAGAAAGGTGAAAGGACAGAAAAACTAGAGCTTCATGTTTTTCTCCCTTTTTCCTTTTCGACCTTGCGCCACTCACCGTGAGTAGGCTCGATCGAAGCTATGACTAACTGTGTTTCTACTTTCTGTAAGGTTGTTTCCTTGTCTGAGTCTGAAGTGTATGAGTGATGATGCTGTTTGGTTCCACCCATACTCAAATCCTCGCTTGCCTTTTCTGCCTGATTTGACTGGGACTGTGGGACCTTGTTTCCTGATGTGGTTTCCTTCGGAGTCTCCTTTCCTTCGGTAGACTCGACATTCTCTGCGGGGGTATCTTCCTCTTCTGCTTCTGATTCTTCGTCCTTTGAGATAGGGGGGGGGGGAATTTCCATCCTTTCCTCTGCTTCCCTTTCTACTTCTTTTTACTGTTTGCTTTCTTGGCTTCTGGACATGTGCTTTGCAAGTGTCCTGTCTGCCTACAAAGCCTGCATCTGAACACAGTGTTTTCATAGTCTAGTCCTTGTAGCCAGTTTTGTTGTTTGTAGATCAGCCTTATACTGTCCGACAGCCCTTTGCTTAAATCTACTTCCACACAAATGCGTGCAAAAGTGTAGACCCTTTCATCAATCCTTTCCAGATCTGTTTTGATATATTTCCCGATACTGTTGCCAATTCCTTCCAATACTCGTTCACTCCAAAAGTGAAGGGGAAGGTTATATAGGCGGACCTAGACTGGCACTTTGGAGACAGTCATTTTGTTTGGATCAAAATCTGGGAACCATGGGGTCATAAACAACCCCGATGTTCCCCAAAACCAAGGCTCAGCCTTGATGATTGTATCTCTAACTTCCGTGGATGCAAATATAACTATAAAAAACCCCTTGGAGCATAAATGTATGTCACATTCCATGGTCCAAGTGGTAAAGATCCAGTGAAATAAATCAAATGGCTTTGGCCAAAAACTGTTAAAACGACATATTAAGGCCTGAGTTTCATAAGACTTAACAAAGTCATCAAGCCCTGTAGAATCAAAGTTGAGGGCTGGGGTTTGCCCTAGTTGATCTACTATGTATGGCCTAGGTGTATATCCTCCTTTCTCTGGAGAAGACCCTTGATCTTTATTACCCTGTAAAATATTTTTGTAGGAGGAGGCTCCCTTTGGTTGTTGCTGAGGTGCTTTCTTTTTCCCCTTGTCTCCTCCTGAGGAGCTTGGCTGTCCCTGAGGCAGAGCCCCTCCTCTCAACCTAAAGTTTAAAACAATGGTTGTTTCTGGACTAATCTTATAGTATTTCAGGGTTCCACTATCCTAGAGGGACCACCTACCACTAACCAAATGTTGGATCTGTACAGGGTATCCCGTCAATGCCCATATTTGCTGTTTCAGCTGCATGATGGTACTTTCGGCATGTACCCACACTAAGCAGGTTTTCCCCTCAGGAGTTTTAATAAAAATCTAAAAACGAGATGTTGTTACCTGTTGCCTGAGATTTGACTGAGTTCTTGATCCGCCTGAATCGATGATATAGCTATTATCGACGTACGCTGGCTGCAAACAAATTTCCAGATCTGACCTCGTATTGAAATGTTCTTCCATTTGCACGTCTATTTCTGGATCTGGCAGATTTCCACCTATCTTCTGCCTAGATCTGGGCAGATCGGATAGATCCTCCCTGGATCTGCAATATTTGGCCCGATCTGGTGAGCCGACTTCCAGATCTGGGCGCCTGTTTGGACGATCTCCCATTTGCACATCGTTGTCTGCGAACTCTCTGTTAAGTCGATGTGAATATCCTCTGATCTGTCGCCTCTGATCTTTTTCATCTGGGGTAGGGATGCACCCTCGAGGCTGAGAATCGATCCGTGTCCCCCCACTCGGCAACCGGTCTGCATTCCATCCCAACAAACAGCAAGTTGAACGACCATAACCCTGATGTGCAGCCTTCTTCTTGGTCTTCAAAATCTTCGTAGCGTGCTGTATTAAGCTCACGCAATCAGGAAACCTCTTCCCGAGCTTCGCACCAACCACAGCGCAAACCAGGCACTCCATTTTTCCTTCGACAATGCACACAATCTTACTCATGAAGAAATATTTATCTCAAGCTTCATTTCTTTCTTCTACTTTAATGCACACTTCTAAATAGATCCCCAGATGTTTACCACACTAGTATCCCTTAGAGACTCAATAAAATGAGACCAAATCACATCAATATCCAACAAGAGATATATGTACATTGCTTCCAGGCTCTGATCATATTGCTTCAGATTGATCCTCTCGATATTAGCATCTAAAAAATGTTTTACGAACAAAATTGATCTCAAAAGGGCTTCAACGATTATTGGTTTGTATTTACTTCTACTCTTAATTTATAATCAACATTTTGGTGAATAGAATTTTCTATTTCAATTGGTTTACATCTAACTATGGTATAAACTACATCATTACATCATTTAATTTCTTATCTCACATACAATACATGGATATATTCAAGTGACCAAATCAACCCATTTTGTACCAAATCAATCAATTTTAATTACATCCAATTACTTTTGTTGTATGAATAATCTCAAAATCAAAGACAAAGCCAACTTTAACTAATAATAAACCAGATTCACCATGATCATTATGTAGACCAAATTAAAAATTATTAGCATTGCATTAGACACTCCATCGCTTAGGAATGGGCTCAAATTTCTTTTGAATAAACCCTTAGTCCTTGACATTTAAACATGATTATTCATACCAGACTTGAACAAGATTATTTATTGAAAGTCATGAATAATTTTCATTTTCAAAATTACTTTTGGATCAGATTTGTACACTAAACATAATTCTCATCAATTCATAGGGGGATAATAAACTTTCAACGATTCACTATTCCATAATAACATTGAATCAAGTCTGTGATAGAACACAAAAACAAATCACAATTTTCCTTTTTAATCTTCATCACATTCTCCATAACCTTCTAGCCTTGTCCCACAAGCTATGATTCATTCATAGATATCTAACACATCATTACTAAAATCAATTTCAAACTAATTAAAAATGCCTAATTCAAATGCAATTGCTTTGTGAATTTATAATTAGCAGTCCTTCAATTACCATGCGAAAATCAACTGTACTATTTGAACGTATTCCATGCCAAGCATGGACCAACTGAAATATCCTTTGAAACTATTAAATTGTAGCAACAAAAGGCTTAATTTGACTTGTGCCTTAGTCAAATGGAGAAAATCAATTTTCAACATCAATAGGATGACTTGAGTTGCATTTAACAAGAGTGACATGTCCAAATAACTCAGTTAAATGAGCCAATTCAATTTTGTAGGCTAGAATTAGAGTTGTGCATGATTCGATTACTAAAATCTAGTAATCTAGTGGAGTTATTGTTATTTAAACTTAGTTATATGAACTCTAGCCTAGAATAGATTCAATATGAGTTTAGTTAAGTAGTAGTAACTATTGTTAAGTCACTGATCTCTCAGTTAACTAATCAATTACTAAAAATATACCTAGTCATGCATGGAACTCGAATTTCTTAATTGAGGTGGAGGAAACACACACTGTAATTATCAATTGTATAATAGTTGAGCATACGAGTTTTCCATTGGAGAAGATGATCAATTCCTCTAGGACTTTCATAAGGAAATAGGGAATTCCCCTATCATTTAGGAGCTAATTTCCTGAAGCATTGTGCAAGGAAATAGAATGATGGCTAAAACATATTTTGGCTAAATTTTGGCTAGAGAAGGTAAAGAAGGAGGAGATTAGTGTTGTAGTGTAGGTGGCGCTTCAAGGATTGAAGTTTTCATTGTAATAGATCCATATTATCATGTGATTGAATACAAAATAGAACAGGGGTTTTTCCTAGTTGGGTTTCTCAGTAAAAATACAGTGTTCATTATGATTGAATAATTGCATGTTATTGAAAATGTTTATATGGTATGCTTTCCTTTACACAAATTAAGTAGATAAAATTTGTGTCTATAGATTTCAATCTGATTTCATTAGAAAATGCAAATCTCAAGCTATTTCCACATGGTATTAGAGCTATTAAAGACTACATAGAAACTAGTTCCTAGTCCTATCTCAGAGAAATTTTGATTTGCATAGTGTTTGGTGCAGATTTTCTTCAGTGCTGCAGGAATAATGTCTTTCAATGGATTGAGGCTTGTGTATGAATTTGAGGAAACCTTGAATTTTGGTTCTTAGAAAGACATGATGGAATGTGTCCTACATGACAATCGGTTATGTAGTACACAAAAAATGATATTCCAAAACCCCCAGACTATCATCCACAAGAACAAGATCTATGGAAGAAATACATAGGAAAAGGCAGGAGTATTATTTTGGAGTGTGTTAGAGATATGGTGGTTTTTTATTTTCATGGCAACGTGATTTCCTTTGCAATGTGAAAAAATCTCATAGATCAATTTGAGAGCGGCACTAATGCCATGAAATTAGCATTGAGAGACAAGCTTCGCAACATTCGAATGGATAAAAGTGAATTTTTCGTTTAATACCTATTGAGATGACCTAAGGTTCAAGATTAGCTTGGAGGAGTTGGAGAAAAGGTGTCATCATCTAAACTTGTGATATTAACACTCCTTCGCCTTCTGAAGTCCTAGCACAATTATTGGGATTTAGTGAACGGAAGAGACAAGAAACCATATTGGGAGAGAATTTGGTCTAATTTTATGCAAGAGGAGACCAGAAGAAACATTATAGATGGTGTCATATCCAAATTTGAGGAGGAAGAAAAATTTTCTCTAGCAAGAAAAAGAAACAAGGCCAAGGGAAAGAAGGCCCAAGGCAAGGTAGAGCCTAGCTAGAACCATGTCAAGAAGAAAGACCTTAGTAAATTCAAATGTTTTCACTGCCATGAATATGGACACTATGCAACCAAGTGTCAACACAAGAAATCCATGAAGAATCCTACATGAGAAGTAGGAGGTGATGCTTTCACATCACAATTTGAGTTGGATTTCACCCTCATTTGTTCGATGGAAAGTGTTGTATGAGGTAGTGTATGGCACTTAAATTTTGGTTCTTCATTTCATATGACAAGAAATAACGACTTTTTCAACAACTTACAGGAGAAGGACATACAATTACGCATAGAACTTGGATATGATGGGAAGTATAGTACCAAATGGATTGGCACTGACACCATTAATAGGGAGTTAAGCTCTCGTCTTGACCAAAAGAATGTAATGTATGTGCCTTGTCTTAAAAAAAATAAAAATAAAAATTTGTAGCTATGCTTGAAGACTTTGGATATGATGTGGTGTTTAGTAATGGGAAATATTATATGAAGTGTGAGGCTACTAGAAAAGTAAAACAAATCGGTTCTTAAGTCAAAGCTATAAGTGGATGCATGCGCTTCATTAAGCAACAAAGGAAAGCATGTTTAGGGTTGATATGTTGGAGATCTCTGGCATAGGTGCATGGGACACCTACATAATGAAGCTTTGAAAATAATTCATCAGAACACCACTTGACTTCCAAAATGCACCCTTGATCAACATGATGTTTTGAAGGGATGCACTATTTGAAAATATGTTAAATCCTCCTTCTAGTGCCAAGATAGTAGAGCTGGAGCCATAGTGAAGTGAGTTCACTCAGATGTGTGTGGCCATTTTTCTACAGTCTCAATTTCAAAGCTATAACCCCCTCCTCCCACATCTACCTAAGTAATCATCCAACTGGTGTAAAAATGTGATGAAAAGTTACTATGATATGATTCGACCTTCTAATTCACGTTAAGGAAGTGGAACGGATGGAAACACAGAATACAAACCTTCAACATTGATAATAGGACTACTAAAAACAATCCCAACCTTTCTGCTAACCAGCCCCTGAGTCGTACTAAGTATTTAGACGAGTTGAACTCTAGACACTCCCATGCTATGGGAATGTTAGCGTCCATAGATCTTTCGAAGCTCCCATAACCGTGCATATCTGTGTCTACGGACTATTTCTAGCAGACCTGTGCCAACATCCAGGGAATTTAATACACTTTTCAAGCCTAGAATTCCATCCACTACCCATAACTTGTTGTAACTTTTGGAATCCATTAAACACATGATGACAAGACTAATAAATTAAAAACTAACTCTAGGACTAGGCCTGGCTATCCCCAACCGGGACTGGCATTTTGTCAAACACTTGGCATCAATGCAACCTATATGTGTAAATGATAGATCTAAGCATAGGGTTCTCATACTTATATAAGATTCTATAAGGCATTGATTCCTTATCACTTTAGCTACATTTTTATCCATTAGGCCATAGATATAGTATTCATTCATTTATAAGTAAAAGCATGATGGGAGACATGCATAGACACTATCATAATACATATTTATAACCAACATAATAACAATAGAAATAGAAAGGAAATAATAGCCATATAATCCACAGATAAACCAGTATAATACTCATGAGATAACAAGGAGAAATAACCTTTTATTAAAGATCCAAAATCAAACCTGGTATGGGACTACCACATTCCACCTAACTGTGGTCATGGATGAGCCAAATCGCTCTTCAATTAACCACCCCCATTCCATATTCCAAGCATGCATGCGGGATCTCATAAACCACATCAATCCAAAACCATCGAGGGCTTCCAGAGGCCAACCACATCGACTCATAAAAAAATGATTCCACCTCATGGTCAGACATCACAAGACAAATCATCAGATTGGTCTCTACCCAAGCCTTTTAGGGACGTAGAGTGTTTGTTCCGATCAAGGCTCTAGGACTATTAACTCAACCCAGAGCTTATAAAGTGCTATGGGTCATTTGTCTAATAAGGCTCCAAGACTAGTAACACAACCCACAAATTATATAGGGCTCCACGGCGTTTGTCCAACCAAGGCTCTAAGACTAGTAACTCAACCCACCTAGGGCTCCAAAGCATTTTTCCAACTAAGGGTTCAGGACTAGTAACTCAACCCAAGTTGTTATAGGGTGCCAAAGTGTTTTTCCAGCCAAGGCTCGATGACTAATAACTCAAACCAAGCTAAGGAAGCATGAGAACCAACTAGAAAAAATGAAGAAGAAAATAAACCAACAACACCATGGCTATCCATGAAATGGCAAGGCTAGGAAAATCCACTGTTAATCTAGGTATTCCTCCATTCCAGTATTAGACCATGACCAATAATCCACATGCATATGCCATGCATGTCAAAACTAGTGAGGAAAACATACATGCAACTCGATACCTACAAGAAAAACCCACCATAGTTGTTGATTTCAATGTCCTCTTGCACTTTATTTCTCTTCCTTTTCCTTCTTGCTCCAAAACTCCAAGTATGCCACATGGTCCAAGAGTTCTCCAAGAAAACTCTACATGTCCAAGAGTATAAGAGAGAGAATAGAAGAGAGCTCAACCAAAGCGTGTCAAAATATTGCCAATTTATCCTCAGAAGCCGTTTTATTAATGAGGCCTCTATTTTCTTCAATTTCCATTATTTTCCTTCATTTTACACCTCACATGCAACCTATGACCTTTCACGCTCCTTTTCTCCTAATTTCAATTATTTTCATCAATAAATTCCAATAAATGCCTCATTCCCTTCCAAATCCCTTTCCATTTCCTTTTCCAATTTCCTTTAGCCATATTAACTTAAATGAACACAACCTAGGACGTTTTTCCCACCATTCAGCTTGGAATACGTGTTCCATGGCCATGATATTATATATTTTTCATGGATTTTTAGCTAGGGCTATTACAGAACCCTCCCCTTTGGGGAACACCATCCTTGGTGCTCGATGACACCTATAACCAACAAGACTATTCAAAATAAGACATACTACCCATAGAGCTTTATAACACAACTCATTCAGTATTTACAATGACCACTATTGAAACATGAGAATCGTACCATTTATTGGAGCTTTATAAATCCAACTCTATATAATATTTACAATAATATAGACATATAGACATTTGCACATTTTCTCAACCAAAAAATAAGAGGATATGATGCCTGCATCCATAACAAGGCGATTCGGAGACTCACACCTCCACCCTCAATGTAATACCAAGATTCACCTCCTTCCTAGGAAGTCTAGAATCCACTACAAGGTCAAATGTGCATCCAATGTCCAATGCTACAAGCCAACTCCACTTGTCCTCTCAATGAAAAATTATTGGCTCATTGTTCCAGGGCGCACTCCCAATGTGCATCTAATTCCATCTAGAAATGGTAATGACCAAAAAATAATATCCTGGCCTTCCCTTCTCTTCGACAGGGTCTATTAGGAAATCCGGTCACCCCCTTTCATATAGTCACACGCCTTCCAAGTTCTAATGGAACTCCCAACCTAGGAAGTCCATCCCTTGGCAAGGCTTCCTCACATCGAAAGATCTAAAAACTAAGGAATATTCCTACCTCAAACCATCATATCAGTCATAAAATGCTCATGGCAATCAATGGACACTCTTTGGTACTCATGTCCCACAATGGGCCTACTCCTGAATACTTTACCAGCATACTCCTGCATTTTCAATTCCTTTTTCTGTTTCAAATTCTTACAGTCAAGTTTAACCATCCAACTAGGAATGTTCATGCATTCTTGTATCAAGCACATAATTTCCATTATATTTAAAATAAAATGAAATAAATTCGCATCATACCTCATTGGTATCTCATCAATAAGGTACACTTTTGTTCTGTGTGTTTTATATTCTTTCCATGACTATCCCCATGGATAGAGGGCTTAGAAGGAGCATTAGCCCCCCCTGCCTGGGATCTAGGGAAGCACCCCAGGAAATTTTTTTGGACCATATATTAGGTGGGTGGACCTATCTATGGTTTTGTGCATGGGTTTTACAAATAATTTTGTGCATGATGGTTTTATGCCCATGGTATCTTGTAGATCTGGTCGAGGGAACTACGGTTATATTCTAATCCAGGGTTAATGGACTAGGGTTTATGGATGCTTCCACATGTATATTATATATATTTTATATTTATTATAATATATATTATTTATTATGTATATATATATATTGTAACATTGAAACGAATATAATGAAAAATCAATCTCATAATCCTAATTTTGGGATAGAGGGGAAAAATGTGTATATCTGTTTTATGTTCTATGCTTTCTCCATTGTTTATTTCTCCATTTTTAAGAATTCGTTTGTAGGTAATTTATGTATAGGGTTAAAACCTACACACTTACAATTATTTTTTCTTCTTGTCACAACAATTCAAACTAACATTTTTTTCCAATCACCATGTATAAACATATCACATCATGTCATCTTAACAAAACATCATAGATAAACATCATAAATCACATGTAATCATCATAGACTAGAATCATAAATCAAAAGCATAATAGAAATGAAATAAAATATTGATACTTATCCTTTAATCAATTCTTAGTTTCTACCTTTATCCTTATTCCATACGCACACCAAATTGGTTTGCACAACTGACAAACACCTAGTTCCTTCTCCTCAACCATGTGCACATACACATAGTGTGCATTACACATGTACAATGGCACACGACATACAACAACATGCAATACATGCACCTACACCTAACATACAACACAACATATACATCTATACCTGATGTACAATACCACATAATACATGTACCCAGGTGAAAATTTTTGCACGTCAAATATGACATCTAAAATATATTAGTGCCCCATCATTCTAGCATTTAATTAAAAATCCAAACTGTAAAAATCTATTGTACTGAAATTTACTAATCCCCAAAAGTATTTATTATAACTAAGGTTGACTTTACAAATACGGGGATTTACTAATCCCAAAAATTATTTATTTATTTATTATTTATGACATAATTTAATGACCTATTTACTAGCATTGGATTTCACTTTCTTGCGAAACAACTTCAGAATTTACCAGGGTCCACTTAGTCCACTTACCATTTTCCCCTTCAGAATTTACCAGGGTCGAATTACCACTTTTGCCTTTAGAATTTACCATGGTCCAGTTACCACTTCTGCGTTTCGCATCTAACCATATGTGGTTTGATGAATTATGTGTTTTATGGTCTTAAATTTTCCTCTGCGATTCCCCTTTCTTTCTAATTAGGAAAAGCAACAACATCCATGCAGTCTTTTAATTTACCCTACTTCATTATTGAATTTGTTTTTACCCTATTGTAGTGTTGAGTGTTGAATTTGTTAGCCTGTGAATATGGCATGCTTAAAAATTGCTAGACTGGTGATATCATCCTATGAGGTATGTACTCTTTATTTACTTATGCCATTAGTTTATTGTAAAACCTGAAAAGTACTTACAAGTTATGTAAAATTTGATATGGTGGGAAATTTTGAAGTAAATTAAGGTGTGGTTTCTTTTTATTTTGTTTTTATGCTACTGTAATGTTGAATTTGTTAGCCTCTGAATATGGCATGCTTTCTGGTTCAAAACTGCTAGATTAGTGGTATCAGCCTATGAGGTATGTACTCTTTATTTACTTATGTCATTAGTTTATTGTAGAACCTGAAAAATACTTAAATGTTATGTAAAATTTGATATGGTATACAACCCCTCACGAAATTTTGAAGTAAATTAAGACATGGTTGCTTTTGGATTGTTTTTACCCAAAGTAAATTAAGGTGTGGTTTCTTTTGAATTCTCTTTTACTCTACTGTAGTGTTGAATTTTTTAGCCTTTGATTGTGGCATGCTTTCTCATTCAAAATTGTTAGATTGATGGCATTAGCCTATGAGGTATGTACTCTTTATTTATTGTAAAACCTGAAAAATACTTACAAGTTATGTCAAATTTGATATGGTATATAGTCTCTGAGGAAATTTTGAAGTAAACTAAGGCGTGGTTGCTTTATTTACTTCTGTAGTTAGTTATTGTAAAACCTGAAAAGTACTTACAAGTTATATGTACATTTTGATATGGTATACAACCCTTCATGAAATTTTGAAGTAAATTAAGGCGTGATTTCTTCCAACCAGCTTAGGGAGCCCCTAAAGAAATTTTGAAGTAAATTAAGGAGTGATTTCTGCCAGCCAGCTTGGGGGTAGCTCAAACTCAGGTTGGTAGCAATAAACCCTCAAATTCAAGAAAAAAAGTGTGTATTTTACTTTTTGTATTATAATCTATTATGTGTTTTATGGTTTTATGTTATTTGGTATTTTGAATTTTCAAAATTGCACTGGATAAGAGGTTTAATGTTATTTGGTAGTTTTGTGGAATGGGAAGTTGAATATTTTGAATTTACAGGGGTTGAAATTCACGGTGTGACTTCAAAATTAAAATTTGAAACCATTCATTATCATTCATCATCTTATAATGTGATATGAAATTTCTACCTGAAGGCTTATCCTTTGTATATTTGTAGGGACATGACTTCAAAATTGAAACCATTCATTATCATTCATCATCTTATAACATAATCTTAAATTCCTATTTGAAAGCTTATCACTTCTGTGATTTTAAGATTCTGAAAACATTCTACAAGAATATCAATTTATTTATTAACTCATAAAATTATATTAGTAAAATATAGAATTGTGATCTTATAAGGGAGCTGAAAAAATTATATCCTAAAGCTTATCGTTTCTGTGACTTTCAGATTTTGAAATTTTTTTCCATAGATATTAATTTTATTTATTAACTCGTAAAATTGTATTAATAAAATTTAGAACTGCAAGAGTGTCATTTCAAATTTTCATGTTTGGTTTTAAATAGTTTGAAATGAATATAAATTTATTTTATAATTAGATGTGATGGTATAACTTTACGTGATCATGGATTTGCATGTGAAGGCCATTGAGGTTGTTGAATTGAGTTATATATAATAGTTGAATTTTATTTAACAATTTCTTTTGTTTTAAATGCAATTGTTAATACCTTGTTTTTTAACATTTAATATTTTTTTAACAAATATTTGTTTGGGTAATGGGTTTAACAATGTTTATGCGTTTTTAGGTAATAAATAAATATCCAATATTAGAAAGTACTAACTTGGCCAATTTGTATGATTTAATAAACTTTAATTTTCATATTTATTTTTTATATAGGTGATTACAAATCTACAAATGTCTCAAAAGAGAAAACTACATGCTACAATTGAGGAAATATATGGATGGACAAAAGGGAAAACTTCCAAGACTCAAAATAATTTAGAAACATGTGAAGAAACCCATAATGCTGATGTCGAACAACAATTACATGAAATCTTTGGAAGTTCTTCTGATTGCGATCTAGATGAAGAAACAAATGAAGTTAAAGAAGAAGTTGCTAATAATTCAAAAATGAAAGTGCAAACAAAAAGACACTTTCATATGGAATGGTTAGATAAGTTTCTTTGGTTGAATTATGTGAGGCTTGATGATAAAATAGCTATGAAGTGTAGTTATTGTGAGAAGTATAAGATGAATAGACCATGGGGTTTAGGAAATGGTTACACAACACTACAACATGATGCTCTTGTTACTCATGAAAAATCATTGTTGCATAAAGATGCGTAGGCAAGATGGATAAATTCTCGAAAGGGAAAGATGAAACCAATTCTAGATCATATTAGAAAGCCTGAAGATGTCAATAAGGAAAGAGTGATTTCTACAATGAAAGTAGCGTATTTCATCTATCAAGAAGATTTATCTCTTTCAAAGTATGAGAAACTTTGCAAATTTCTAATGGATGCAAAAACTCCACATATGCCAAAGTCTCAAGAGTACTCTTCATACAGAAATCGTAAGTCTGCAAATGATTTTATATATTGCATATCAAAACATCTTGAACAAATTTAGATAAAAAAATATGATGGAAAGCCTTTTCTTCTCATTAATGGTTGATGAAAGCATTGCTCAAACCTTAGAACAACACCTTGTTGTTTATGCAACATATTTAGACTCAAAGGGCCTTTGTCCACCTATCTCACAGAACAAGTTTAATATGACCTTTCAAGAAGAAAATGTAGATATTACAATTATTGGGTTGCCTCTTGAAGTAACTATAAGTACATTATCTATATGGTTTTTAAGAAAAGATACATTTGCAGAAGACACAATTTATCTTTCAAAAATTTTAAGTGATTCTCAAAATGGATACATTGATATTAAAGATGAAGGGACATTGGTAGATAGACATGAATTACGATACATCTTTATCTTAGCCATGGATATTGAATGCAATGAAGTAAGGAAACAATCTATGAAACCTTGTATTGAAGGTACACAAGAGAGTTGTCAACAACTCACAAAAGGTTATATAGAGACTCTCATAGACTCTCTAAATGAAAGATTTCCAGACCTTCATCTTTTTAATGCAACAAAATTGTTCAATGCTTGCTATTATCTAGAAGAGCGTCATAATCGTGAGAAAATTTCAAAACATTGGCTTTTAAATCGTTTTCAACATTTGCAACATACCATATCAAGCGACGTTGGATTTGTAGCTTTATTTGATGTTGAAGCTTGTAAAAGAGAGTTGCACCCTTTTGTTGATTCATTAAATCTGGCTTGTGATGATTTTTCTATGAAGGAAGCATGGAAAGTCTTTCGTAACACAAAACAATGGCACAAAACTTATCCTAATATGATGAAATTATGGCAAGTTGTGCTCACTATTCCTGCAAGTACAGTATATTGTGAAAGGGGATTTCTAAGCAAAACATCATCAAGGACATTACAAAATCAAGGCTAGGGTTGGATGCATTGGATGCTTTAATGAGAATATCTTTGAATGGACCTTAATCATCTAATGTTTATTGGCATGCAATATATGAGGTATGGACTAATACAAAGTCAAGAAGGATTCCTATGCTTTGAAATTTCTTCTAGGTTATGTTAAGATATCCCTATTGAAAAGTTTTTTGTAGTTTCTCTAGAAAGATTGACTTTAAATTAAGTATAATTATAATCTATTATTAAATTTTTTTTTGTATTTTCTCTAACAAGTTTGAATTTCAATGAAATACACTATAGTTTGGAAAAATTCCACTAAATGTTTTATTTATACTACATCTGCATGGTTTTCATTGTTTAAATAGTCTCACTATAAATTTGGACTATAAATATGATAGACTATAATTCCACTAATTTTAGCCATGTACAATTATTTTGTTTGTTGACTTCTATAATGCTAGATTTGTTTGAGTATGGTAGTGAGGTGCACAACAATAAATGACTTATGAAAACTAATTGTTGTGTTTTATTTTGATTTTGATTTAATTAAGTTAAAAAAAATGAAAACCAAATATTTGTTTTCTATTTTTAGCGAGACATCTTATTTTTTTGGATCTGGAAATTATAATAAAACTAGTTTGAAAACTAACTAGTGTCAGTTGTATTTTTATTTTTATTTACTTAAGTTAAAAAAATGAAAAACAAATATTTCTTTTTAATTTTAGTCAAACTCATCCTATTTTTTTGGATCTGGAAATTGTAATGAAACTAGAATTCAAGTTTGTTAGTAAGGGGAGATTGAAAATTTTCATATATAATATACGTATAGACCAAAATATGTTAAAAATAATGTTCCTGGGTTGACAAATGTTTTAACATTTTGTCCTTTGAACATTGTTTCAAATGTGTTATTAATGGTAAAACTACATAAAATATTATAGAAGAATGAAAAATGTGTGTGATTATATAAAATATTACAGAAGAATGAAAAATGTGTGTGATTTGAATGAATTTTCTCAGCCTTTTTAAAAGAATGAAAAAGGTTTGTGATTAGAATTTTTTGAGCCTTTTTAGAAAAATGAAAAAGTTTAGTGATTATAATTTTCCCTTATTTCAGAGTTTATGAAGAAAATCGCTTCAATCTGGTTTGTACACGCATGACAAGAATTTATGAATTGAACTCTAGTCTTGATTTGTGTAAAAAAATCCTAAACTAATGTTCTAGCATCATTTCGAATAATCCAATTGTCAATTCAAAGATAAATTTACAAGAACGATTTGTAATTGTTCAATCCTCTTGCTTTAATGGCGAAAAATTATAGTTGGATGGTTAACTAAAAGTCCACACTGTCCATATTTGCCTTCAAGTTTTCTGCTGCTTGAAGATTGTCCAAATTGGGGATCACCTGTTGATATAATTGTCCAAATTGGGGATCACGTGTTGATATTTCAGCTGTTTGTTTTTGCTAGAGATGGATATCTATGTGAAGTCTGAAAGTTTGCAATTATAAGCACAAATTTGGTAATTTGGTTTAAAGAATGTTGTGTTAAGCATGAATAAATACTAGTAGTTGTTACTTTTATTAAATTACCATAATTTCACTATATTTCCAACATCATACAGTGTAAGATGATTAGTATTATACTCACATTTGAGGCTTAGATGACCATGCTCACACTGTGGATGTTGTACACTGCTCACTAGCATCTATGTGAAAACTATATTATTATACTTTGAAACTTTATGAACAAACATAGAATTATTTATTGATTATTACATACAAGAGTTCAATGTGGGAAGATCCAATGCTACTATTTTAGTTTATTAGTATGAAAGGTGGTTTATTGGCGTAAAACTTAAAGTGAAGGGTATGTAAAATGTAAAAACGTCATGAAATTTTCATTTGACGGGCAAAGGGAATTTGAAATTCCAGGGCTGTATGTACCTAAACTTAGTGTACAACATAACACAATACATGTACTACACATAGTACAACACAACGAGTACACATGTCACGATACCACAACTACACAATGCATGTATTTAGAACCACATGCCTGCAACAAAACATGTATGACACATGCACAATACCACATGTACACTAATACAATATGTACAACATGTTATACAATACCACTTGTACAAAACACCACATGCACAACTTGTGCACAAAATCACGTGTACATGGTACCACTTGCACAACATATACACAATGCCACATGTACATCATACCACTTGTATAATGTGTACAAAATGCCAGACGTACACAACACCACATGCACGACATGTAAACAACATCACATGTACACAATGCCATATGCACAACATGTATACAACACCACCTGCACACAACATGATATACAACATGTACACAACACCACATGCACACAACACCACATGTACAATCATGCACACAACACCATATGTACATAGTACCACATGTACAAAATGCACGCAACACCACATGTACATAGCACACATATCCTTATATATGTAGCATCACTTGTACATAGCACTACATATCCAACACATTCACAACACCATATGCACACAATGTTGCATATCCATCATGCGCATAGTATGATATGTACACAACACCACATATCACACATGTACATAGCACCATCTATACCTAGCATTTTATATGAAATATTGACACAACACTATCTGTAGCACCTATACACAACATTTCATAAACAACATGTACACACACTATATATACACAACTCCGCATGTACACAACATCACATATGAAATATGTATAGCATATACAACATATGCATAACAATAGTACCACACATCCAAAAACACATTGTCTCTACCAAGAAACCTTGCTTCCAATATCTTATCCATGCTTGTCGAAATAGATCATAGACCACACCACTTTCATTTCGTTGATGTATCCCTTGGTATAGCTTTCTCATAACATAGACATAATATAATCACATAATGTCAATTCATAACCATATGATACTGACCTCATAGATTTGTCAGGGCTACTCCTCTGAATTGATTCCTCGTAAGACTAGGAACCTCTTCATGCCATAACCAACCATTCTTCCACATGAATGATCCTTGATGACCTGGTTGGATAATAACATAGATACATACATACATACATACATATACATAAACATTAGCATAAAAAATCATGATCGTGTCAAAGAACTATATTCGTACATACACATACATACATATAAACATTTCCATAAAAAATAATGATCTAGTTAGTCAACAACATACATACATATGTACATACAAACATTAGCATAGAATAATCATGATCCATGATGACCCTGTTAGACATGAAATACATACATACATACATGCATACACATATAAATATTAGCATAATCATGATCACAACGTAATTACTAGATATTTTAAGGTCAAGATTAAGAGAACTCCCTTTATGCATGAAACACATGAGAAACATCCAGAATAATAGTTCTCAACATAGCCAAGGCATCTAACACCTCAGATCCATTTACTTCACCTTTCATGTTACCTTTATCATGTTTTCCTACCATCGTCCATTTACACCAATGGACCCAACCAGTCCAATTGGATGTAATACTCTTCTCTCCAACTACCCTTACACATGCACTGAGCTTCATCCAGGTCTGACCTTACTTGTCGAGTACCATAGAGCTCTCCCCGATCTCCATTAACTTCTTCCTTCCCTAACCAATTCCCAAGGCTCTCAAAATATAAAATGCAATACCAATAAGAAAGCAAGAGAAAACCAATAACAATATGACACCACAAACAAAGTTATAATCAGGCAACACCACAAACAAAGTTTCAATAAAGAAAAGCAAATCACCAAAACACCAAAAGCACAAGACTGACAATAAATGCCACAAATCAATCCCCATGGTTTCGAGTGCTACCAATGGAAGGTTGAACCTTATTTTTCCTGGAGATTTCATGGCAACCTCTTTTCCATGCAATCTCTTGCATCATACTACTATCAACACATAATTGTTTGTCCATAAATAAACATAACAATACATTGGTTACCATATCTTTTTGTGCTAAGAACATTTCCTTGTAACCGAAGACATATGTGCCATGTTTCAAGTGACTCCAATTCCCTTGACATATATAGCTATAACTAAACACCGGTTGCTATACCTATCAAATACATGTCCATGAATATAGCATATATCCACATAATGATAGACAAGGTCAAGGTTAAGAAGACTTCCTGTATGCAAATATCTCATTTGTTTGGAATTAGGGTTTCCAAACATAGCCAAAGGAATTTCTAGCCCATTCCTTTCTTTTACCTTTACCTTCTCGCAATTGATTCTTACTATGTGTTGTCACATCACCCAACTATTAGTTATATAACCACATTAACTATTACCTTCTCACGCTAATACCAAACATGTTTCCTGTAACTGGTTAGACATGTCAACTGCATGTTCCAAATATCAAGACAATCATATCTATCAATATGAAATCAACCATTACCAATACTAACAATCATGTCATAATCCATAGTCAACTCCTAGTCATTAAACATAATGCTACAATTGTCACCTACTACACTCAAGTATATGTGAGATATTTCATCCCATATGTTTTAGTAAAACCATCTTAAAACAAGATCATTTGAACACATGCTCACATTTTCAAATTCATCAAACATACAACCAACTTGAAAACATACCATGTTAAATTAATCAACTATATGACATAATGAAATAGTCAAGCATCAAATATACGACATAAGGAAACTCATACCGTAATGGATCTCAGAGGAGGATATCTTGTCTATACAATCAATCTAGTTAGCATGATATAGATTTACAACATACCAGATCAAGCACAGATAAGATCATGATATCCATAATAGTAACTAACTAACATGTTCACATCATAATCTCATAAACATTTATCATTCATACATAATAATCACATTTGCAAAGTCAGTCTAGGTTAGTATGACATAATATCACAACATATTAACTCATACATGAATGTCATAAACTTAACTAATTGCATAAACCAATCCAACTTAATATGATACATATAACATCAATATCTTAATGTAATAACCCTAATCATCAAGTTACTAGCATATAACAACAACAACATATAACCTAATCATCAAGATATCTATCATATGACAACAAAAAACTAACCGACGATATTCTCATCAACAACATATAACATAATCATCAAGTTATATAGCATAAAATAACAATAGCAATGCATACAACCACAAGTTATTATCATTCATGACTATCTGGCACATGTGCATATGACTACACTAATCAAATAACTTCTATCATATATGTAATGATAACATCAATAGAATGCAAGGAACACACATAACCATAATGCATATAACATTCCTTAACCCACATACCTTCATTCCCAACATACAAACCTGTTTGACACCATGCTCTTCCCTTGACATCCAATGTTGCAACTTCACTTTGATGGTCTGCATCTCTTGCTTTATCTCAACCAACACATTATCATCATAGCATTACAATATCATCTTGATGACCTAATTGCATACAATGACCTCACAATGCATGTTTTACCTACTATACATGCATAGCTATAATCATGAAAATGCATGCATAATAACATATGGATACTGACATGCATAACAAGTGCAAATACAGCTGACATGAATTTATGACTAAAGCATCCCAACAACAACATCATGAGCCTTCACATGGTGACTTCAATACAACCATGATCAACACCATGCAAATGAAACAAGCACATGGACTACAAGGATGATTAACACATGTGCAACTGACATGAATGCATCACCAGTAGACATAACCTATCCAATCCAAGGTGTGAACCATGCTCTGATACCACTTTGTAACACCCTCCTCCCACATTTACCCAAGTAATTTTCCAACCAGGGTAAACATGCACAAATAAGTTACTATGATATGATTCAACCTCCTAAGTCATCTTAAGGAAGTGTAACCAATGGAAACACACCATATATACCTTCAACATCAGTAATAGAACTACTAATAACCATTTGAACCTTTTTGCTAACCATACCCTGAACCCTACTAAGCTTTTAAACCAATTGACCTTTGGATGCTACCATGCTATGGGCATGCTAGTGTCCAGAGATTTTTGGATGTTCCCACAAGCTGGTGTTCCTGTGTCTAGGGACTATTTCCAGCAAACGTGTTCTAGAGTCAGGGGAATTTAAGGAACCTTTGAAGCCTATAATTCTGGCTACTGCCCAAAACTTGTTGTGACTTCCAGAATTTGTTAACCACATGATGGCAAGACTAGTAAACCAAAAAATGACTCTAGGACTAGGCTTGACCATCCCCAACCGGGACTAACATTCTGTCAAACACTTGGCATCAATTCAATCTACAAGTGTAAATGACAGATCTAAGCATAGGGTTCTCATACTTATCTATGATTTGTTATGAGGCATTGTTTCCCTATCACTTTAGTTCTAGTTTCATCCATTAGGTAGTACATACATTATTCGTTTATATACAAGTAAAAACATCATGGGAGGCATGCATAGCCACTGTCATAATACATATTTATAACCATCATAAGAGAAATAGAAATACCAAGGAAACAATAGTCATATAAACCACATATAAATCAATATAATATTCATGAGATAACAAGGAGAAATTACCTCTTATTAAATATGCAAAGTGAAACCCAGTATGGGACTACCACGTTACACTTGACCATAGACATGGATGAGCCAAATATGTAGGTTTTAACCTCGTACAGAAATTACCTGCATATGAATTCTAAATCACAAGAAAATAAAAAATGCGAGAGCATAACCCATAAAACACATATACACAGAGATTTCCCACTGGATCTCAAGACCGAGACTACCAGCTTGATTTTTCATTATATTCCTTTCAATGTTACAATACATATTTATACATGCCGAAGCATCCAATACCATGGACCGAAAAACATCGCATCCAAAACTATGGACCGAAAAACCATAGGTAGGTTCGCCCAACCTAATATAGGGTCCAAAA
>APFE031316327.1:5188-15812 GCA_000404065.3 Pinus taeda | reverse complement strand
CTTCTGAGCCAGGAAATGGTGGGAACTAGCATGAAGATATTGCTCCGTATGTGTTTTCTTTCGAAACACCTGGTGGGAGAGGGAGCCATCTAAGAATAATGATGGTTCCCTCTCCCACTAGGTGTTTCGAAAGAAAACACA
Organism: Pinus taeda; assembly: GCA_000404065.3. NCBI lineage: Eukaryota > Viridiplantae > Streptophyta > Pinopsida > Pinales > Pinaceae > Pinus > Pinus taeda. Next base: position 15,671 of record APFE031316327.1, on the reverse strand, counting down.
TACGGAGCAGTATCTTCATGCTAGTTCCCACCATTTCTCGGCTCAGAAGATGGGTGTTCTTAATACCCTTGCTACTCATGCCCTAAGGATCTCGGATAAAAATAGCTTTGAGAAATAAAAATCCCATCTCCTTGACGTCTTTGTTGAGAATGGTTATAGTAGATACATAGGTCAAAAATCTTTCCTCAAAGCTGCCAGGAATTCTCTTACTAAAAGAGAACCGAAGGATCGGATTCCTGGTGTCCATCTTCCGTTTGTTCAGGGGACTACTGACAAGATTGCAAGAATTCTTAAGAAACATAATGTCCCCGTGACCTTTAGACCCTTTAACACCATTCGTAAGTCCCTCAGATCGGTGAAGGATCCTATCGACCCTAGAGATATGAAAGTGGTATACATTATCCCTTGTTCCTGTGGGACCCCCTACATCGGTGAGACTGGTCGCTCCATTAATCAAAGGATTAGTGAGCATGCAGCTGACCTTAAGCATAGAAGAACCAAGTCTTTTGCCTTAGCAGAACATGCGGAGAAAACCAAACATCATGTTTGTATTGAGGACGCTAGTGTGATTGCTAGGGTTTCACAATTCCATCATCTGAAATTTAGGGAAGCCCTTGAGATTGAAAAAGGGCTGAGCAATCTCAACAGAGAAGATGGTTGGATAATTAGTAGTTGTTGGGTCCCATCACTCTCATCCTAGTCACTTTCTTTTCTTCCCTCCCTCATTTTTTGGTTGGTTCTTATTATATCATATCCTAATAATTTTAACTAATAGATAGTTTTTTATTACCTGTACGATCATATAACAGTTAATTTAACATTTAGATATACGATTAATTATTTTTGGATATTTAAAGTATTATTTTCAATTCCTTTTAGAACAACTATTATCTGAATAAAATTTCATTGTAAAGTAGTTAAAACCTTTATGTAAATTCATACAAACATTGGATTAAATCTCGATAATTGATTGAATAGGTCAACCTCTAAGTTAATTAGATATAATTTTTTTTATTAAAATATGATCCTAACACCTGACTTTTATATTTTATATATTTATTTAATACCTTTTATAACTAGCTAATAACTTAATAATTATTACTTTATATATATATATGCCCCTTTGACTTTTTATGATAATATAACTTTCCATTTGAAAATTAAGTTAACTTATTTTTATCCCCCTGGTTCTAGTCCATGTAATTACTCCCTAGTCAAATTTAACCGTTATAGCCATTGTTTGATCTTGAATTATAGCCGTTGGAGGTCTGCTCTATCTATTTAACATGTATAGCTTGATCTGCTCCTCAACTTGTCCTGATGATGAACCACACTGGTTGTTTCGAAACGCATCGACAAATAAAATACCATGTGATTTACGCCGAAAAAATCTATCGTAAACTTTATATGAATCACAAAAGCCTCAATTCAACAATATTAATTTTATTATCTAAATTATAGTTTAGATTATAAATTCATACCACATTAACGATATAAAATTTAATATTATTATGTAGAGAAGCTCAAATTTGAGATTTCTTTTCCTATTCGGGTATAGTTGTATTTATCTAATTGAATTAGGTTAAATAATGTGTATATTAAAATATAATTTTATCTAAAATAGGGGATTGCGAAAACGTTAAAATCTTATTACCATTATTAGTCCCTGCCTGGGACTATTAGCGTTCGATCACGCGTTGACCGGGGTATTAGTTCTTCGGTTGACCATAAATTTTGAGTGTTTAAACAATTTTAACCAAAGTTTATGGCTTACAATGTCATTCACTGAAATTTTAACCAAAGTTTTTGTTTCAAAATTATTCTACCTCTTATTGTGGCCTTCACGTGCCCCGATACGAAAATATTGTGGTAAAATTTTTATATACAAAGTTTTTTGGCACCTGCATTTTAATTACAAGGTTTGTTTATATCCAAAAAAAATTATCTTGCACTTCATTTTATATCCAAAGTTAGGGCAGCAGTGATTTTTTGTGCCCTCATTTTATCCAAAGTTCATTTTATCCAAAGTTGTTCTTGGTCCGATGTGCCTGTTCTCCGTGTCCTGCATGCTCGACAACGAGAAAGGCCACCTGACTCCCACGTGTACGCCATGCAAAGTGTACGTCATGCAAAATGCACAGAAAGTAGCCTATATCAATGAATACCCACTCTAGCTGATATCCCATCTGTGAATATATCTTACAAGTTAAAAGAAATTCCCATCTGAACGACATGGAGAAGAGAATGGGCAGCAGATTGAGTGCCTTATTTCTGCTCTTGCTACTTGCAATAAGCTTTGGTATGCTATTGTTCTAGATATATTTGAATTTTCTTGGATCCATCCACTAGTTTAAAGAGGGTGTGTAGTTACTAGATTAAACTAACTGACTGATTCATTTATTTTTGGTCATCATGATCAGAGATGTAGGCATAGGTTTCATGGATATTGTGTGAGAAGCTCCAACTGCAAACAGATTTGCCAAACAGAGAGGTTTTTATTTAATTAAGCCACGGATTAGAGGTAGAAGCTATAAATAGAATGTTTAGATTCAAATAATTATATCGATTTTCAGGTCTCAAGTACGCCAATAGGAAAGATCTTTTTGTGGATCTTTATTGTGTGAATGCGGATTTTGACGAATGTAAATAAGGATATCTTCACCCACATATAATATATACAAGATGCCGAGTTATATATATAAAATCAGTGCATAGCACATAACACACATAAATATATAAATATCAATATTGATTTAGATTCCGGATGGAAAAATGGTTCATTGAATTTAGTATCTGGTGTGTGATCCCTCACTTAATATACTAGCATTTTGTGTTTTGGACTTAAATTTTTTCCCTTTTTCTGTTAATTAACTAGGTGTTTGTTTAATATACTAGCATTTTGTGTTTTGGACTTAAATTTTTTCCCTTTTTCTGTTAATTAACTAGGTGTTTGTTTTGGCATTTAGTGCTGCCTTCAACTAACACTCCAATATACAGACCATTTACCTCATCCTGGACGGGTTATTACTTTCTTAATGGCATGATTCATCCCATCATATGCAGTCTCTACTTTAGGAAAGCGAGCACTCAGTTCTGGGTTGGATGGGTTAAGAAAAATGATTCTAAATTACTTTTTGATGCGTAGAAATAAATCAATTTAAATTGGATGTATAGAAAAAATAAATCCAAAATGATTTTTAAATAGTTTGGTTTAATTTATAAATTAAATGGTTTTTATGGGAATCTTAGGTAAGATTGTGAATTTTTTATTTTTACAATACATTTTTATATTAAAATTTATATTTTAATAATTTTGAGACATTTAAATTCTATAAATTAAACACCATAATCTAGATTTTTAAAAATCTCTCCTAAATTTTTAATTCAAATTAACAAAATAATATACTCTTACAAAAATCATTTCATCAATAAATCAACTACGCAAGTTTAAATACATATTTAAAAATATGTATAGTTGTCATCCTAATCAAATTCTGAGTTCATTGTTGAATCGCTGAATTTCTCACTGAATCGTTCATTGAATCTCTAAGGTAGAAAAACATTAGCAATTCAAGAACTCTAAAGATGTTGGTTGCGGATATACAGAGTTAATTACTTATCGTTAAGTTTTTAATTTGCTTCTGGATACGTATAATGATGAAATATTATAAAAATGTTATATAAAATTGTTAATGTAAAATCAATTAATATTAATGCCCGTAAGCATAGAAGCATGAATTTCAACCATAAGAATATCCAGTAAAAGGAAATCACTTGTTATTGTTAGTATCATGTTTATGGGTACATTATGGTTAGTATCATGGTTATGGGTACATAATAATAAAGGAATTTCAACACGGGGTAAAGTCTTTTACAATAATGGACTCTAGCACTAAGCCATAAACTATATAATGACGATTTATCTCACACCTTCACACAAACATGTAATCAAAAGGGGAATTGTGTTTGAGAGAAAAAAAAGGAATTGTGTTTGAGAGAAAAAAATAATAACATATTCATGAAATGCTACTTCCTAGATTTTCAAATATTGGTGTTGGCATGGAAAAGTACAAAGTAAAGGACTTCCAAATATTTGGAAATAATGGAGAAAGCAGTTGGACTTTTTTTATTTATTTATTTAGATGTTGGATTTTTTTAATAGACTATAGATTTTTTTTAGAAGTTTGTTTGGTTTTTTTAACAAAAATGTAATCATTTATATGTATAATTATATGTATAATTTTGATAGTTTGATTAATGAAAAGTGTATTGTTGCTGCTTTCATTATTAGTCCTTGCCTGGGACTATTAGCGTTCGATCAGGCGTTGACCGGGGTATTAGTTCTTCGGTTGAACGTAAATTTCGAGTGTTTAAACAATTTAAACCAAAGTTTATCGCTAGCGATTTGGCTTCAAAAAGTTTTAACCAAACTTTCAATTTCACCCTCTTATTGCAAGCGTCTCTTGCCCCGATGTAATTTTATTGAGGGCAAGTTATTTTATCCTAAGTTTTTTCTTGCTCGTGCTTAGTTCATTGCTCGACAACGAGAAGGGACACCTGACTCCCACGTGTACGCCATGCAAAGTGTAAGCCATGCAAAATGCACAGAAAGTAGCCTATATCAATGAATACCCACTCTGGCTGATATCCCATCTGTGAATATATTTTACAAGTTAAAAGGAATTCCCATCTGAACGACATGGAGAAGAGAATGGGCAGCAGATTGAGTGACTTGTTTCTGCTCTTGCTACTTGCAATAAGCTTTGGTATGCTATTGTTCTAGATATATTTGAATTTTCTTGGATCCATCCACTAGTTTAAAGAGGGTGTGTAGTTACTAGATTAAACTAACTGACTTATTCATTTATTTTTAGTGATCATGATCAGAGATGTAGGCAGAGGTTGCAGAAGGGCGGACATGCTTGTCCCAGAGCCACAGGTTTCATGAATATTGTGTGAGAAGCTCCAACTGCAAACAGATTTGCCAAACAAAGAGGTTTTTAACTGGCTGTATATAGTTCCTTAGCCCTACAAGGAATGTAGCTTGTGACTGTACTCATAATAAGTGATTTGTGATTTTTAGTTTGACGCTATCCTACTCATAAACTGAGTTGGATCAGAGAATTTACATTTTTTATTCATTCTCATAAACTGAGATGGATCAGAGAATTTACATTTTTAATTCATTCTCAGAAGGCCTAGCTTCACTACCTTAGAGCTACCTCTAAGATGACGATATAACTATTTGGAGATATAACTATTTGGAGTTTGTAAATAGTTAATTAATATCCTTTCCAAATGAATCCACACCATAGAATACAGTTGAATTAATTTAACTGTAATCACCTTACCAGTCTTTGTTTTGTTTGAAGTTTCACCCTTGTTTTCTTTGTCAAAAGCCACATATTCTCGTTGCCCATCTCTGTTTTGTTTGAACTTTGAAGGTTCAACCTTGTTTTCTTTGTCAAAAGCCACATAATCTGTCAGGAGTTTTCTTATCCTTACCTGTTCAGCTAAATCATTCTCCATAGAAGCCCCTATCTAACTTGGATTTTTGTTATTTATTTTGTGTACAGGGAGTTTGATTTTGGAAAAGACAAAGTTGATTTGCCTTTGCTATAAGTTTTATCCTTAAAATGTTTGGGGTTATGATTTAAATGAATCTTACTTCCAGTGGAAATCTATATGCCATCGCAGTTTAGGTATCTCACTGATTAGCTTTCCACTTTGATGCAGATTTAGATTTCATCCAAGCTTTCCACTTTGATGTGATTTCGTCCAATCTTTCCACTTTGATGAAAATCTAGATTTTGGCTAGGTTTATTGCTCCTTTCTAGCATTGTGACTTCGCTCATCTGTATTGCAATAAATGTACATGGATTTTATATGATTTCTCCAATTTAATTTATCTCACATTTTATGCTTCCTGGGTTCACCCAAGAGAGAGTTAGGTTGGAGATAATAACGTGGTCCCTTTTACACAGGGTCATACGGAGTTCGTTGGACACCTCCCTTTGGCATTATCCCTTGCAATTATATAGAGCGCATGTGCACACAAGATGCATGCATCATTGATGCATTGATTTGTCAATTGCCTTCTTCCAAGTAAGTAGTCTAAACTTGAATTTAGGATTCCTCTAGCTCGACTACTATATTTGAAACACGTTGAGTAGAGTTTTGAGTAGAGTTTGTTGTAAAATTACTCGTCCGTCTATTTCAAAACTGCATCCTAGAATTTGAAGGACTTGAACTTCGTCTGGTCATTCGGGTTTTGATCGATGATAGAAAGGCTTCTTCCAACCCAAATTGTTAATTAAAATTTATTCATTTTAGAGTGAAGCCATATTAGCCATAGTAGCATGATTATTCTGTATTCAAATAAGGCCCAGGGCAGCTCTGCGTCCCTTGCACTTATTGTAGTGTTCAAATTGAAGAACAACATCCCTTCTGTCGATGGTAGCTTGTGCATTTCTCAAATTCGAATCCCCTACCCAGATGTCTAGAGAGCCATATTTGGGTAAAGCCAAAGCCTTAACCGCTGCTTAACTTGCAAGCCCTACCCCTTCTTCGAACAAGTTGAAGTTGTAACTTACGCTCTAAACTTTTGAAGATTAAATGAACTCAAATTATTGAATTTCGATTCCCAATAATAACATAGTTAATTAAATGTTTGTGTGAAGGATGATGAATTGTTACAAATTTCCGATGGTTCCCAAAAAATGGGAAGAAGTCAAAAGGTTTAGCCCCTATGGTTTAAACACAACCTGAGCAAGCATCTACCATAACGTTCACGAATACATCCCCCAATACTAGCCTAAACAATTACAAGGTTTATGGACAACTATTTGAAATGTACTGAAATGCCTGTCCATATACAAGAGTCCCAGATAAACCTTTGGGAGATGGCGCGCTTGATGAGATGTGGAAAACCATATGATTCGAAGATCTCATCATAGAGAATAGGCAAAAGGTGGGTGTGCATGTGCTCCTTTAATGAATACTCTATGTGGTTCCAGAAGCTCAGGGAGTGGAGCTCCACAGTGATGTCCGAACGGTAAGGCCAGAAAGGCAGTTCACGAGGCGTTTTTTTATCCCAGTATGGTTGTTATTAAGCAAACTGGTGAAAAGATTGGCCTACCTTCATATGAGAGCCAATGTTCACAAAGAGATACGAGAGCCATACCAGTATAGATACCAACTATTCAGTACAATTACAATTGCCAATGATAAGCTTCCTGGGTCTGACCATGTATGCTCGAATAACTCCACTTGTAAATGGAATGCTCAACAAAGCTCAAATATATCCAGTTGTAAATGGAAAACCCACTTTTCCACACGTTTATTTCAGGATTTGAGATGAATCTTACGCGGAAGCGCTTTGTCTCCATTATTAAAAGAATGACCAAAGCCCTTGAAGGAACATGGAGACAGCGACAAGAGTAAAGAAAGGAGAAACACCTTTTCCGGTTGAAATTGATCCAATAGTTGCAGAGGAAAAATAAGAGTAGCTAAAGCAGAGCAAAAGGCAGCTCTTGACAGTGAAGCTTAACAGTGCACCCCGTATATGAACCAGCACATACCAACGCATATTATATGCATATGCTATGTTTTAATGATCTCTAATATGTGCACTTGTTTAATCATCTAATCTATGCTATCTATTGGATACAACGATATCCTGTAGCTGGAAATGATTGCCCCGGAAACTTTACATAGACAGGAAGCTTTACAAAGGCAGTTTCCGTTAACCCAGAAGTAAGGGACAGCAATGGCACTGAACTAGAGCCTTTTGGTCAATGAATTATAGCGGCACCTTTAATAGCTTTCCACCTTCAACTTTCACAATATTTAATAGCTTAATAGCTTTCCACTTTTAGGTTTCACAATATATCCTACTTCCAGTTTGCAGAATGCAACCCAGCCCAACTCAACTTCCAATTTGCAGAATACAGCCCAGCCCAACTCAACCGGCACTTCCAGCACTTTCAGGTTTCACAATATATCCTGGTCAATAATCTTCTATACGAAATACTTTGCTTCTTGATATTCCTGCCGATCGATTTAAAGATCAGCTTTTGTGCGATATATATTGTGAATTTGATGACTCCGTCCACTTCCGTGCGAATTGCTATTATTAATCATTTTCCATAGAAGCAATTATGGACTTTTTACATACAAGAAATTATTATATTTTACTAATAATTAGTGTAGATATATTTTTCAGATTTTTTGATGAATTTGATACCATCGGATCGGATTGAATTTGATACCATTGGATCGGATGCTTATTCTGGACAATATCATTCTCCAAAGACATGTATTTTCTATGTATACCTATCGAATTCGACAGCTGTCACACCGATATTTCTTTATTTTTAATCATTTCGTAAGAATCTTGCGGCGTCAATGTGCTAATAAAAAGGTTGTGTAAGGTTGCTTTCTTGAAAGTGAAACTAGAATATTTGACATTTTGTGGAACATCTGCAAACCCATGTTCGTTAGACAGTGAATGCTTTAGATTTTGCTTTGTTCCGGAGTACTTTCCTTGGGAACGCTATGGATGCTGGTGAATTCCACAATTACTCTGCCTAGTGATTGTAAAACTGATTTATGACACTTGAAATATGCATGTGGTTTGTAGTATGTAGGAATTGAACACTTCTGGCATAAAATTATGTTACCTTAATCTGCATGTTGCATAGTGGTTAATTATCATAGTGTTGCGTAAAGCACCTAATATTGTGCAAAAGTTTTAACCTCTTATGCATACTGGCGTGAATAGTCACATATCCAAAAATATAGCAAAATGCTCAGCTGTTTCTACACCCAATTTACAATTTTGGATTGTTTTTCTTTCGATCCGCGACTGTTTTGCTTCCTTGCGTCCAATGCAAATAAGGAACTCCGCTCCTAACAACGTTGCAAATTCAAGTTCTTTGTAAATCTTGCAAGTAATAAGATTGTATTGTACAATGCAGGACGCATAAGCTTTGATAGGTCTATGATTCTTCTCAGAAATGTACGAATTGCGAAAGCGTGGTCACCTTTATAAAATTCCGAGCTATTTCTGGCCATTGTCATAGAACACCTGTTATGAAGATTATAAAGCATAAAATAGTTGGGGTTCCTAAACGCAACCACAAGGGTTAAGTTCGAACTTTCCAGATTATTTGGTTTGAAAGCTTTCTCTCTGTTATTTTTCGCAAATTTACCGATATCTAGGGTTATTGGAAAGCGTTTTTTAAACTTTAGCATGGCAATACATAGACATAAATAAATAAGGTTGCAATTATAATTGAAATTTATTAATGGTTGAAGAGCGGGGTTGTATTGTTTAAACATGATCTGGTTTATCTATGATCTGGTGAATCGCTGATGCTATTTTAATTTTCCAGTCATTTCTGTTAAATTCATAATAATATTTGCATCCATTGTTCCAAGTTTTGCAATTCGATGCAGACCCTGGCAAGGACTACCGCCACCGCAGTGGCTCCTTGTTTTATATATGTGAGATTTGGTTTTATATTTTATATATGTGAGATTTGGTTTTATTTAATTATCATTATTTTATATTTGTGAGATTTGGTTTTATCTATTTATTATGTGAAGGGATTATTAAAATGTTGATATTTTATATGAATAAGATTATTATATTTTCATATAAATTTAATGTGGTTATTAAAGTTTTAAATTTATGATTACTTTGTAAAATTAAATTTAAATATGTAAAAATTTGTCAATTCATTTGAGCAACTAAATAGATTATAATTTTATTAATATTTATGATAAATTATTTTACAATATATATTATTATTACGTAATGAATTTTGAATAAAGATTAAATTATATTTATAATGGAATGGATTTTGAGTAAGGATTAATTTAAGGTATGACTTTAAAAGTAGAACTTCTCAACTTATAGGTTTGAAAATTGACTTTATATATATACAAACATATATATGTTAGTAGTGTGTTAATTCTATATTGATTATCAAAGAAATTATATATCTAGCTTCTACATATAGTACATAATTAAAATGTTTGAATGGTTATGAACATGTGCTTCATTATAATAGGTCATAAATTCAAAGGTAAGTATTTTATCTTACAAAAAGTTTCATACATTAAGTTTTCTTTTCTTAAATTGAAATTATTATTAATATTAATAATATGTATCTATTTTGTCTAAGGCATCTTGGATAGATGGTGATTGGGTGCTTTGTTAAGGCATTCGTTGATGTGAAGTTAGCAGTTTAATTCTCCGCCGTGATCGAGGTGATATGTTAGACATGATGAAGATGTAGTCTCCGCCACGATCGAGGTGAAATATTAGACATGATGAAGATGTAGTGTCCACCACAAGGTAATATATTGACATGATAAGTATAATCCTACGAAGCTTACAAAAAAAAATAATATGTATCTATTTAAACTTCTAAAAAATCCTTTTAAATACAAATCATATATATAGATATTAAAAAAT
>APFE031316325.1:65653-190259 GCA_000404065.3 Pinus taeda | reverse complement strand
CCTCCTTCAAAGGGATAGAATCCCCCTTCAAAGGGATAGCTCCTCTTAACAAGGGATTAGTTCCTCCTCTTATGGGATGCATGAACCACTTGGAGCGAACAATCCACGTAACAAATCCTTCTAGAAAACTCTAGAATTAACCCAAAGTGAGTTTTTTAAGATAAAAATTGCGCCTTTTGACTTTCACAGGGGTACGCACCCTCCCCTTTACATACAAAGCATATAAGTACGCATATATATTGAACAAAAGGTGTGGGCCCGCAGGCAAAAGTGAGAGAAAGTGCGGAACCAGAGTTACATTGCTTTTTGATGTCTTTCTCTCATTTCTAAAGCTTGTTTTGGAGAGCTGAGGTCTGAGACTTTCTTAGGAAGCTGGCATAGGTGGTGATAGACCCATACCGACTGCAAATAATCAGGGTGACGATATTTTTGTGTAACAGATTGCCCCGTAAAGTTCGAAGTCTGTAGTATATGAGGATTTTTATTTTTTTATTTTTTATCATATAGGAAGAGTGAAGTGCTTTATCATTTCGAGGATCATCTTGTGGAGAGCCCGGTTGGAACCTGTAAAAACATTAACTGTAAAATATATATATGAGATCATATCATCACTGAGGTAGGCATTCCCATACTCAGATAAAAACTGACTAAGAGACTTAAAACTGACTAAAGATTGAAAACTGACTAAAAGACTAACTACTGCTGTGATATAGGAATGATCTCGTAACACATCATAAGTACAGACGCATGTGGACAGAGTATGGACGCAGCCATCTGTTTATGAATATCCATAATATAATGAATACAAAATTCCTCGTAGCCTGGATGGGGGAAACTAGATCCAGGGTCTTCATTTCTACGTCCCGAAATAGTACGATTCTATCCATGCGATTGAATGTGTCGAAGTCGAACATGGTAGAAACCACTTGATTACTAGTCAATGATGTAAATTGTTAACAAGCGTGAGAGAAACCACCAATAATGACAATGGCTCTCAAAGTACTCAGCACAATCCATGAAATGTGAGAAGATGTGTTGATGTCGAACATGTCATGGAATCCTTTGATCGAAAGTCAATGATGCAAACTGTCATCAAAGGCGAGAAACCTGCCATTGAGGCATTCAGATCTCAAGGTACTGACGATTCCTAGATCATCTTTCTAGATAATGATTTGAAGTCGATAGAAAGCGATCCGTCATAGGCAAGCCCATAACACGAAATCATAGATCAAGTTGAAGAAATTTAGTTGCAAGCACTGACTCAGGGATGGTCAAGATGGATGAAATACATTTTGCAGATGAATGGCTTATTTTCACTGACCTCTTGAACACATAACGACACGACAGATGGTTTGGTGATGATTGACCCAAAGTTAATACCTAGAAACCGGCTGAAGACTTTCAATATGGTTCGATCAACTGTTAGGTAAAGGATTTCCCAACCCAGGTGAAAGTGTCGTGTTCAAGAGTGGTTATAAAGTATGACAAACAGACTCACTTTTCTCTCTTTTCCCCCACCATTTCTGGCAAGTACCTCTTTATTTTTTACAAGCTTGAGGAGGATAACATATGCTTAGTTTAAATGCGAACCCTAAGAAGGAGCGGTTCGTTCCTGTTTGTAATAGAATAGGTCCTTTACTGTTGAATTTTAACGAGTCCAGTATAGGAGAAACTCGGCGTTTTTCATTTTTAGAGAGTCTGAAAAAACTAAAGAAGACTCTAGGGTTTGGCTTTTTCGTAAATTTGTGTCTCCCAAGCCCGAAAAAGTATAAAATAATACTTGAGAGAACCGCTTGATTTTTTACGACAAAGGAGTACTTTTCGTTATTAGTGCCTTTGATCCAAAAAAGTAAAAAAGCGACCAAGGACACGTCGTTTTATAACCAATATCGAATTTGAAACGACAAAAATCCGATGATCTTTTTATGTTTTTTACAGTCGAAAAAGAGCTGTAAATCGACCATCTTTTAATTCCATTTTAACGAGTTTAAAAGAAAAGATCGGCAATCTTTTCATGTTTTAGGAGTCAGAAAAGGGCTTAAAAGGTGACTCTGGTTGAAAATGATCGATTTCGCCTGAATAATCATGTTATCTTGCACAAAAACACGAACATTACTCATACCTGCTTGAAAGAGATAAAAACGTCATAATAATACCTTTTTAAAGTGAAACATAAACAAATTTGGAATTCATTTACTCAAAAAACTTATAAAAAGGGGTTTTTACAATTCATTTTTACCATTTGTGATTTGGGTAAGGAAATAGTGCTTTTGCTTTGAAAACTTCCCGAGAGGATTGCGGAGAATCCAACCGTCAGAATCGGACACCGTCTTCACCAGGTAATCCACATCATCCTCCTCTTGTTTTTCATCCATTTACTTTTTCATTTTAGTCATTTATTTGATTTTTTAGGAGGGTTTTTGGGTGAAAAACCCGCGCTCAGGGTACACAGGTCCACCACTACGAACCTGCGGACCCCGACTTTTTCTCCATTGGGAAAAAGGTCAGGGTCCGCGCCTTCCCTTTGGACAAAGTGCGGTCCCATGCACTGTGTCTAAAAGCAGCGTGCATACCCCGACGCAAGGGTTTTCAACCAAAAATTCTCAAAATTGGACCAAAGAAAAACTTTTCTAGCATGCTAATTGGTCTTTTGGCTTGATGTAGGGAGTACATCATGCTGGATTGGAGAGAACGCGAGCATGAGGATGTGGATGCAGCTGCATGGAATCATCAACCTTCGTTGGATGCTTTGAGGGCATGCAAACTGTACAAATACTGGGCCATTCTGGCATGAGGGATCAGGTGGACTTCTTGCAGTGGATGGTTGACAGGTGGAATGTCCAGGACCAGTGCTTCTTGATTGGTGGCCACCAGCTCGAGATTGAGCCGACGGACATATATTTTTTGACCAGTTTGCCTAAGAGAGGCGTTGACTTGACCCTGTTTGGGGCTAGGGCGGGTGGCCAGTCCGTCGATAGCCTTCGACTAGAGTATTGCAATAGGCAGTCTTGAGACAAAGGAATAGACATCAAGTACATAACCCTTCGTGAACTGAAAGTAATTGCATTCACTGTTACTCAACTTTGCGGGGCTGCTACTTTACACATTGCCACCGGATCCCAGATGTGGATGGCAGTCAATTACTTTCAGGGCACCGTTTTCAACTGGTGTGATGCTGTTTTGGCCAACGTGAAGGGCCAATTGACCAGGGCCAAGAACGGACGGCTAAAGACTTTTGGATATGGTGATATAGTCGTCAGCTTTGGCCTGGAGCGGATTCCTATGCTCATCCCATAGCACCTCACAGTTGTAGCTGGGCATCCTCTAGAGCCTAGACTGATGCGATGGGTTGCAGTCATGGCCCGTCATCCTGACTAGGGGACCGAGGTCATCCGGTTCAAACCTGAGTTCTTCCAGTGGTTGGAACATCAGGTCTTTTCTATTCAGGATTTTCCATATACTGGGATTGACTTCTGTGGAGACCCAGACATGGCTCTTCCTCTAGGAGAGCAGTGGGATGACTTAGGTAATCATTTTCAACATTTTCCTAATGTTAATTTTTATTGTTTTTTATATCGTCTCAAAACTGATAGTAATAATTTTAAAATGCAGATGTGGGTCCACAGCGACTAGTCACTCTCTGACCTTTCGAGAGAAGGCAACCACTTGCACAAGCTCCAGCCCCACAGGACGAGTCAGCAGAGACCTTGGCTGAGTTGGAGAGTCACTTAGAGCGCCTGACAGGGGATATTCCCGAGATGAGCATAGACGACATTCCTCGTCGGCTTCAGCGCTATGTGATTAGAGTCCCAGGACCTTTTAGGAGGTTCTTTTGTAAGGTGGCTCGCGCAGTGGTTTCGTATCGAGATCATCACCAGTGATGGGATGATCGCTTATGTAGTCACATGTGACATCTTGTTTTTTGTACTTATCATTTTTTCCGATCATAAGGTGTTTTTCAACCTATGATCGAAGACGATGTATTTTTTGACACACTCCTATATATATGATATCGTTATTACTGGCTTTTCTTGTTACATATGTTATGGAATGTTTTTTAATTTACTTGTATGATTATCGCACTTGTCTACTTAACCCTTGGGAAGCAATTGGATTTTCTAATGTATTTAAAGATCTTGGAATATGCTGATATTCAATGTAATCAAATTCACATTCCAAGAGACGCACTCTCAAAAAATAATCTTAATAAAACTGGATTTCTAATGGTGTATACTCTATTAAGCTGTAATACAACGAGTTCAGAATCCAACCTCACTATCAAACTCTGAATCCCATAGATTCAGATAATAACTCAATCACTGCACTATACTCTGCAATGTTGTTTGTTGTTTGACCGAGGCTCACCCCATGCATAGATACTAACTCGTCAAAGGGCGAATAGATAACCCAAGTGCGGAAGAAATATTCCGTGTACTACGACAAGCGCCATCAGCGAAACCAATGTATGTTTGGAGAGGCGTCGACATCTGCGACATCAAATGTAAAACCAAGATAAGCAGGAATAACGACGAAAAACTCACTCTCTAAGCTAAGCACACTTCTAAATCTAAAACACACCAGCTAGAAGGAAAAACTAACCTAACTAAAAAATCTTCACACTCGTTTTAAGCATAATATCTCTTCAGGTAAAGACCATTTCTGGGTTTACCTAAAGAGACCCCGTCAAAGTCTACCAATTCACAGGCCCCTTTCGCTAGCTTTCGCTTGACAACATAAGGACCATGCCACATAGGCATGAATTTTCCAGTGCCTAATTTATCATTTGCTTGATCATACAATAAGACTAGATCTCCTTCTGAAAAATTTCGAGGGGCCAAATTTCGATCATACTAAGCTTTAATACGTTTGGCATGAGATTTGATCGCTAATGCAGCATCGCGGCAATTCTCATCTAGCTGAGCCAAGTATAAGAAACGTCTTTCCTCTTCGAAAGTAACTGGAAGTAACTCGATGGCCATTCACAATGACGAGATTTTGTACTCAATGGGTAACACAGCTTCCAAACCATAAACTAGTTGGAAAGGAGTGAACCCTGTTGATGTTTTAACTAAGGTTCGATACGCCCATAGCGCTGAAAATAGCATGTTGTGCCAATTCGACTGATGAATCCCAATGATTCGTCGGATCACGATGATGAGAACTTTGTTGATGGCTTCAACCAGGCCATTAGCTTGTGGATAATAAGGAGTTGAATTGTCATGACGCAAGCCAAGCTGGTCTGTAAGTTCAGTCATCATAACGTTTCGAAAATGACGCCCATGATCAGTGATAATCGCTTGTGGAACACCAAACCTAGTAATGATATGATTGAATACGAAAATCACAGCTGTTTTGCCGTCTTCCTTAAATGTAGGCATCGCCTTGGCCCACTTGGTAAAATAATCTACCGCAAGGATAATATATGCATGCCCCCCGGCCGAGTGATGGTTACATGTAATAAAATCGATACCCCATTTGGAAAAAGGACCAACGGCAATAATAGGGTGAAGAGGAGCAGGTGGAGCACACATCTTTCGATCAAAAATTTGGCAGTTGTGGCATTTTCGGACCGCAATAATACAATATTTAAACATAGACGGAAAGAAGTAGCCAGCGTGCAATATCTTTTCGGCAGTGGCATACCCAGACATATGACCGCCACATGCTCCGGAGTGATAGTCATTGAGGACCCTTTCGGCTTCTTCATGAGTCAAACAACGTCGAAAAACAGAGTCTGCCCCACGACGAAAAAGAGTATCTCCAATAATTTTGAATTGTTGGGACTGGAATCGTATTTTTCGATGGACCAATTGTGAAATATCTGGCCAAAAGGTTTGGGTTTGGAGATAAATGATGATATCCCCGTACCACGGATCTAAAGTGCTGATTAGAAACAAGGATTCTTCCGCA
Source organism: Pinus taeda (assembly GCA_000404065.3). Taxonomy (NCBI): domain Eukaryota; kingdom Viridiplantae; phylum Streptophyta; class Pinopsida; order Pinales; family Pinaceae; genus Pinus; species Pinus taeda. The sequence continues at coordinate 184,349 of APFE031316325.1, read as the reverse complement.
AATGGGCTCCTCCGCCACGGTTTCCGTGTCAGCACGCGGGAAGTCACACATTAATTCCGCAAAAACTAAAGATTTCTTAGACTTAGACTTTTCAAATTCCAAGTCGAACTCCTACAGGATAACAATCCAATTGGAGTACTTGCCCCCCAACAATTTCTTGGTCAAAATATAGATCATAGGGTTGCAATCGGAAATAACTGTAGTTTTACGTAGTAAAATATAATGACGAAAACGTTGGACAACTTGAACCGCTGCCAATGCCAATTTCTCCACATGTGAGTACTTTAGCTCAGTTGGATTTAACGTGCAACTAAGTTAATATATCACATGTTCAGTACCAAATTCATCTTCCTGAACTAACACCATTCTGATGGTGGAATAGGAAGTGGCGAGATACAAGAAGTAGTCCTGGTTGTAGTTCGGAGGATGCAACAGCAGTGCATGGGTCAACGGGTGTTTTAGTGCATCAAAATATTTCTTAGCTATCTCGTCCCAAAAGAATGAAGTATTCTACTTCAACAACCAGGTAAAACCCTTTGTGATCTCGGCATAGTTAGGGATGAATCGACGTAACAAGCTTGCTTTCCCTTGCAAACTTTGGAGTTGGCGAAGACTCGAAGGAGGAGGCAATTTGATAATGGCTTCAACCTTCGAGGGATCCACGCGAATAAGGGCTTTCGAAACAACAAACCCCAATAAACGACCCATTTCAATACATAACACACACTTGTGGGGATTTAACCTAATCCGATAATGCCTACACCTCATAAAAATTGCTCTTAAAAGCGTAAGACATGACCCATTAAAAAGTTTCCCCGACGTTCTTGAGCCCAAAAGGTAATTTGCAATAAGCAAATGTTCCCCATGGACAAATAAATGTCATTTTTGGTTTATCAGCAAGTAGAATGTTGATTTTATTGTATTCGGAAAAGCCATCCATAAAGGAGAAAATTTCGTTGTCGGCACAATCGTCAATGATTTGATCGATATAGGGAGTAGGGTAATTGTCCTTTGGACATGCTCGATTAATGTCCCTATAGTCGATACATATTCTTATTGTCCCTTCCTTTTTGTTAACAGGAAAAATATTCGATACCCAATCTGTTAACGAGATTGGATAAATGAAACCTGCTTTGAGTAATTTTTCAACTTCTGCTTTAATTGCAGCAACTTTTCTTGGGTGAATTTGACGCAAATGTTGCCGAACGGGTTTAGCATCCGGGTAAGTTTTGATTTCATGAATTAAAATTGTTGGGTGAATTCCTGGCATTTCCTCATATGACCAGGCAAACACATCACGGAATTCTTGAAATAGGGCCTTATATGTTTGAATTTCATCTTCCGTACAAGAGGCACCCATATGAACGTTTTCAACAATTCCAGGCTTAACTGAAATGTCAAGGGGAATAGTTCGAGGAATATTTCCCAAGTTTAACTCGGAATCGGGATGTTTCATTGGATTTGAGCGTCCTTAACGTATTCAGTCGTCAAAATTGATGAAAAATCATTTTTAAAACGATCGCCCTCCGGTAAAAATGAAGATCTGTGATGAAGATCTTCCCATGGTAACTCATCGACACATAGGATTTCACAAATTTGTTCATCCATTTGAACAAGTTCTGAAACGTTATTAAATCCGAGTTTGATGTCGAAAGTGATTCCTCATGGACCACATTCATTAAGTCAATTTGGGTTGATGTTGTGTCGGAAAACGACTACACAGTCTGATACGCAAGTTCATACGGACTCAACGGCATAAAATTACCAAATCAGTATATCTCAGATTCAAAAGGTATGATCCAAGGATCATCATTAACAATGGTTTCTAATGAAATCATATGAATGGTTGCAGTAGAAGATGATGTGTTGATAGGAGGAAAAGGAAAAGTGCCCAGTAAACCGGAATCTTTAACTAGCCCTACACCAACATCCTTTTAAGGGATCGTCGCTTTACCAACGTGCTGAATGCTCTCATCAGAGGCTGGGTCGGATGAAAAGTATGATAACTAGTCTAAGGTTACGATCTTTCCATTATGAAGGAACTTTATAAGCCGAAAGACCGATGAAACAACGACTGTCATAGCGTAAGACCAACTACGACCCAAGAGAAGGTTGTAAACCAGAGGGGCATCAACCACCTCCACATCTAGATTAACGGTTTTACCTTCAACCCCTATAGGTAGGTCCTGTAAAATATCGAAAGGATGAAACCCATGGCCATCAAAGGCCTTTATAATCGTCGGGGATTGATTTAGTAAGGGAGAACCAAGCAATCTCCAACACTGTATCGACATAATACACGTGGAAGCTCCCTCATCAATCACAGTCCTATAAACAGGTCTATTTTTTACTATCACTGGAATCTGGACAGCCATCTGATGAGGTAAGCGCGGTGCACTATTTTCTACATCGAAGATTATAAGGTTCGGGTCCTGAACGTCAACAGCTCCTATAGCCGACAAAAGTAACTTGCGTTGTGCTGGACAGGATTGCAGCACTTCCAAAGCTGACATTGTTGAGGAGGAAACAGCTAAATCCTCAACAATGTTATAGTTCTGAGCTGCTCTTACATGTGGATTGAAAGCAGACTTTCGAAGTATACCCTCGGCGGGTGGTTTGATTACTAAGTCTGGATTAGGTTTTTCGATCTGTAGTGGATTGGAACCGGGCGCTGAGGTTGATGGGTTCGAATGAGAAGATTCTGCTTCTTTACCATCAATAGGACTTTTACTACCATAATCTTGCGATCGAGTCGCAATCCTAACATGGGACATCATCAATATGGATTCTTCATTGGCACTAGAGGACGAACCTATCATCTTACTGTCTTGAGCTGGAAAAGGATCCTTCAAGACAGCAGGAGTTTGGGAACCTTTGACAATTTTCGCAACCTCTGCGCGATGAGGGCAGCCTCTCGTATAATGTTCTTCATCGCAAATGAGACACGGATAACGAGGTTTACGTTTTTCATCAGTTGGTTCTGCTTTTTCAGGTTTCTCGTTTTAATTTTTATCTGTTTAATTCTTCTTCTTCCCTTTCTTCTTACCACCGGTTTTTGATTTATCTGTAGATGACCCTACAACGTGAATATCGGCGGAACGTTCCACGGAAGACTCTCCTGTCAGGGAATCTGGTAAGGTTATGATAGGAGAAGAATTATTGAAAGACTTCTTCTTAGTTTTGGTATTAACCGTACCAATCATACCATCAACGGCATGAGACCCTGAAGGAGCAGCAGTAATTTGATTTTGTTTGGGTAGATCGGGGATTTTCTCATTTAATGTACCTGACTGAGTATAAACTAAGTCAAGGTACTGTGCTTGAGAAATTACTTGCTCCTCAGTAACTACTTCGGCCTTAGCTACATCCTTAGTTATCTTGGGCAGTAAATATTTTACAAACCATTCAGCTAAGATCTGATCCAGGATAAAAACTTTCACTAAACGCCTTCGACATCTCCATTCATGGATATGATCTGACATATAAGTGGACGTTGACTACTTTAACGAAGTTAATAATTCCTTGCCATTGTCATATCTGACAGGCAACTCAAAATGAGTTAAAAACGAGGTAGCTAACTGACTAAAGTTATAAAACGTGGCTCGCGGTAACTCAATGTACCACTTGGCCGCAAGACCAATTAGAGTGCACTAGAAAAGTCGTAAACGAATTGAATCATCTGAAATGGAATTAGACGCACACTAGAGGTGATAAGCCATCACATGGTTCGACAAGTCCTCTCCTGGCTTACCTTTGAACTTAGGAATATCACTGGGAAACTTATGCGGCATTGGCAGCCAATACTAAAGATAGTTAATTGGATTATTCATAAGGCACGTTAAGTCAGGCAAGTCCAAAGTTGCAATAAATGGTAACTGACGATTAGGGTCCCTAAAACTTTGGGTCTACAGACCAGCCCCAGGACGAGGATATCCAGGATAACTAGGAATTGGAATCGCATTTGGGATATTTTGACCTCCTGGAAAACCAGGATTAACCAGACCATATTGGGGTTGTTGAGGTTGTTGATATGTATACCCAGGGTACGGTTGATACTGATAGGTTGGTTACTGCGTAGCAGGACCGTATTGGTACTGTCCTTGGTATGGTTGTTGATTATATTGAGGTTGACCGGTGACAACTGTACTTCCTACAAGCATCTGAACCGAAGTGTGGACCGTAGGTCTAGACTGAGGTAAAAATGTCTGAGGAGTAGATACAAGGACAGTAGAAACCGGAGTTGTCGATACTCCAGAAGAAGGTGGGGTAGATGGAACAGATGTTGCAGTAGTCATAGCAGACATTTGAGGCGGAGTACGAGGCATACTAGGCCCAAACTGAGAAACTACAAAAGGTGCAGAAGTTTGAATAGTAGACTGGACAGGTTGCTGGGATGAACCAGAAACCAAGGGTTGTCTAGTTTGGGATGACAATTGCGCATTTGGTTGCAAGACCTGCTGGGATTGAGATGGATCCCACACTAAATTCGTTCCAGGGTATGGACCCATAACAGGTTGAGGATATTCAGGACCATAACTGGGTTGAGGGTAGGGTTGATAATATGATTGACCTGAAGGTGGTTGGTAACCTTGAGCTGGGTTCTGACCTTGGGGTTGATAACCCTGAGGCACGTACTGATACTGGGGTTGACCTTGAGGTACATATTGATATTGAGGTTGATTTTGAGGTGCATATTGATATTGAGGTTGACGCTGAGGTACATATTGATACTGGGGTTGACCTTGAGGTACATATTGAGTCTGGGGTTGACCTTGAGGAATGTACTGTCTCGTAGGTATGTACTGTCCTTGAGGTTGTCCACCAGGCGCAAACTCAGTACCTTGAGGTTGCCCCCCAGGTATATACTGGGTACCTTAAGGTTGCCCCCCAGGCACATACTGGGTACCTTGAGGTTTCCCCCCAGGCAGAGACTGGCAACCTGACATCATGAGAATATCTTCTACACTCAACGGTGTAGTACCATTACTTCCAGTTAATAAATTTTGTTCGATAGGTTATGGAGATGCTCCCGAAAAAGTACCAAACATAGACTGATACACAGTGGGAACAGAAGGACCGCCTTACAAAAAGGGTTCCGGAGATTGAGAAAGCATGGATGACTGCTTAGACATATTCAACGAAGGATAGTAATCTCTAGGTGCTGGGTGATAAAAAATACGAAGTGGTGAAAAACTTAGTGCTGGTTCTACAAAAAAATAGTTAATGAACGATACCAAGCACTGCTCCTAGGAGGACTGTAAAAGATTGATTCACGCTCCCTAAGGTCTAAGATAGGTCAATCTTCTGGAAAAGGAATGCTTTCTTTGTTGTCCAAAATAGCAAGTTCTTCAATAGCTATAAGACTAGAAGGAAGATCTTGAGTAATTATTGTTTCTACCCTAGGTGAACTAGGACCACTAGAAGCCGTAGAAACGAACTTTGATATGGGAGTAGCAATAATTTCATATTCGAGTTATGATATTTCAGGTTCTTCACCTATATCACTAGTAGATGCAACACTACCAGTAACTTCTCAAATTACTAACGGTTGAGAATCATAATGTACTATCAAAGAAGATTCTCCTTTTTTAGGTTACCCACTCCTACTGTCTCTAGGAGTTACAAGGACTTTCAAGCCTTCAAGTGGGCTCGGTACTTCCTCAGGAGGTTGGCCCTGAAGCCTACGGGACTTCCCCAGTATGGTCGCCATTTTGTCACGTGGAATGAGTCGAGGTTGCGTACAAGACTGACCTTCCTAGTATCTAAAGATATCTAGTGACAAGCAAGCCAATCAAAAACTATCTTTCTCTAAATATGCAAGTAAAACAAAGGCAAACAAGTGTTTTAGGCCTACCTTGGGTCCAATGCAATTTTGTGGAAGCCTCGCTCCCTCGCTCCAAATGAGCTTCCTTGAAGTGTAATTCTGCAAACACAAACAAGCAAACAAATTAAATAGCACCTGAAAAGCCAATATCATAAAGCATATTCATCATAATGATCAAAGAGATTATGAAACAAACCACATAAGACAATTTGTTTAGAAAAATGAATCTGATTGTATTAATTCAAATGAAGAAGAACTTTACAACCTGTGCCTTGATGCTGTACAAGCTCCTCTCAGGGTCCGACAAGAAGTCTCCTCTACTTTGACAAGTTTCACTCACTTCCCAATGAAACCAAAAGGTATGTGATCTCTCCTCTAAAGTTTAACTAGGAAGTGCGAATTCCATCAGCATTTACCCTCAAAATGTTTAGCTTCTAACCTCTCTAGCAACTGACCCAATGCCTTAATTTTTAGTCTAATGGAGGGAAGTTACTAGGTTCTCCTTCAAAGGGATAAAACCCTCCTTCAAAGCGATAGCTCCTCCTATCAAGGGATTATCTCCTTCTCTTTTGCAATGCATGAACCACCTTGGAGCGAACAATCCACGTCAAAATCCTTCTAGAAACATCTATAATTAACCCAAAAGTGAGTTTTTTAGGATAAAATTGCGCCTTTTTGACTTTTACAGGGGTACGCACCCACCCCTTTACAGACAGAGCGTGTAGGTACGCAGGTAATATGAACAAAGGATGCGGGTCCGCAGGTAAAAGTAGGAGAAAGTGTGGAACTAGAGTAATATTGATTTTCATTGTCTTTCTCTCTTTTGCAAAGCTTGACATGAGGAGCTAAGGTCTGAGACTTGCTTAGGAGGCTAGTATAAGTGATGATATACCAATACCGACTGCAAATAATCATGGTGACGATATTTTTGTGTAACACCCTCTCTCTGTTAAATGTCAAGAATCCTGAGGGGTTCGTAATTCTTCACACCTTTCAATCCTTGAACGCTATCACCCATTATACCTCAGATGCTCGACACCTGATGTTGATATGTGCATTTTCTGGTTGTCGTTTGACCATTCTCTTGATACCATAAGAAAAATGACACGAGTCTATTGGCTATCTCCAAGCCTTATATTAGTGTCATATGTGTTGAATGCTATCTTGACTTAACTCTTTTTTGTTTTACAAAAAAGTAAAAATCCCAAATATTTATAGAAACAATATTATATACACCATATAAAGTTGATTTCCCACAAGGCATGCTGAAACATAGTGAAAATACAAAGCCCCTTGTGGGTTTCTCCCTTAACTTATTCATTTATATTGACTATGGGTTTGACTTGTGTCTTTCATTTAAGTGTTGGCTAGTGACTTTTGTTTGTTAGTAGATTTTTTTGACATATTGATCTAAAAATCACCCTATGAGTGACCTCAATTGAAGATTTATTAAAAAAAAGGTATTATAGACCCATGTGCTAGTGTGTGTTCTGTGTTATTGAAACAACGGATCGATCAGATTGCGAATACACAGAAAGTAAATGGAAAGACAGCAGAGAAATACAATAAGAAACACAAAGACACAATCAATTTTTAATAAGGAGTTCACCCTATTCTCCAGGGCTACGTCTCTGGTCCAGCTTCAATGGTGGCCTTGTTTTATTGTGTCTTTCAGCAGAGAAATTACAATGCAAGGACTCAATATGAGTTCTCCTGAAGCGGATTTTGCTTGGCAGGGTGGTTCTTGGATTCCCCAAGCCACTTGGAGTACACAGACTCTTGTTCTTCCTACCAGCTCTGTGACCCTCAGTCTACAGTGGAAAGAACCAACTGTGATGCTCAATCCGGATAGATTCCTCTATGGGAAGGCTTGATTCCTCAAGCTCTTTGGTGCTCGATGCTACTTGTGGTCAGCTCGGCCGTTTGTCTCCTCTGCCTACCTTTACTGCTCTCTGTGCTCAGTCTTCTTCTTAGGGTTCACTATTCATTGTCTCTCTTGGTCGCTTGGGCTCTTCATTCTGAATCTCTCTTGGTCTCCATTCAACTGTCTATGTTCATGGCTTTAGCCATTCGACCTCCATGCCTGTTCGGTTCCTCTCCCACCTCCGTTGATTCGCCTGTTGCCTGCGTGCTAGGAGTTCCCTGTTCGGCGTCAGCATGAATGCTTGGGAAGTAGCCACGTGTCTCCATCGGAACAGTGCCAGCCTGTTCGTCGATTCGTTTCTTTCTCCACCGTGGCGGTCATTGGATTCCAAATCCCCTTAAATCGTGACTTAATCCCCTATCGATTCTGCTTCTGTCTATCGAGCGCAATCTCAACCGTTTGATCTGGGCTCCTCTAGATCCAATGTCATTCACACGCCGAGCGCGGTTGACTTGCTCAACCGATAATGCGCGATCATGGTAGAATTTCTCTCACCTCTGCTGCCACGCATCGATCGCTGAGTGTTATCACTCCGCTTTTTCCAAAACCTCTTACCATTCAAGGGCGCCCCGATCAAACTGCCGATTTCTAGGTTGTGGGTCCCACCTTCGTACGATGGCGCTTTTCATTTCTCCACCCACTGTCCTCTGGCTCCCAACGTGACTGAGTGGTGAAGGCTCTACCATTTCAGCCCTGTTCGCCCAGTGATGCATGTTAATCAGCTCCTTTTCTCGATCCGGGGCTCCCAGGGGCTATTTTCACCTCCTGCGGAGTCTACATGGGCCTCGGTCAATGCGCTTTGACCGAGGTCCTCGTCGTTCCGAACCGGCTGCCATGGCCACTGGTTCAGGGTCTTTTCGATTGTTATTTTGGATTCTTCGAGGATTTGTTTCATCCCGATATAGTCATGGTTCTATGACAGTCGTTTATGGATCTGATTTGGATCACAGCCTCCCAACTGAAAAGCTTTTGGACCACCAAAAGTTGGTTTTCTTCAAGCATCGACTAAGTGAGGAAATTGTTGTCTCACTTGTCCAATCTCAATCCACTTCACATTGCTCAGCTTCGAACCTTTAAGCCCAATTCTGAGGTATTCCACTTGTCCACTGTGCGTCATCCTTACCTTCTTGTCCAACATTGTATCTTCCTACAACTCATAAGATATTCAGGTAGTAGGTCATCAACATAAGGCAATTGACTCTGCTCTTCAGGGTCCTCAATCATTGAAGGTTCAAACAACCTCAAGTAATCTGTGTTCACGACTGAGTAGATGTGCATGTAAGCTAGCATATCAAGGCAAAAACCATTTTCACCAATCTTCTCATGTCTCCTGAAGGGTCCATAACTAATAGATTTTAGCTTCTTAACTTCATCTTGCATCCCTTCCTTGCTGATATACAGCCAGACTTGGTCTCCAACTTGAAAAATATGCTCCATCTGATGCATATCATGCCTGGCCTTGTACTTGGCCTGGCTCTTTTCTAGTTGTTCCTGTACTACCTGGTGGATCTCCTGGATCTGTTCAATGAATCTAGTTTCTTTGTCCACATCGGTGTGTCCATCAACCATGGTATCTTTACAAAAGACAAAATCCAAGGGAGACCTTGCTATGAAACCAAAATAGGTCTCAAAAGGAGATCTCTAGGTAGAATAGTGTTTGGCTCTATTGTAAGCATGATGCACATAACACAAGTGTTCATCCCAAAGCTTAGGGTGTTTGCTGTAATATCCTCTCAATAATTGTATCACTGTCCTGTTAACTACTTCTGTCTGATCATATGTTTGTGGATCAAAAGCTATGCTTTTCTTTAATTTGGTGTCCATTACTTCCCACATACTGGACCAAAACTTTCCCACAAATCAGGTGTCTCGATCAGATATAATAGAAGTGGGTAATCCAAAATGAACCCATACATATTCAAAGAATAATTTTGCAGTTTGTTCAGCTGTAATTTGTTTACTACAGGGTATCAAAATACACATTTTGTTGAACCTATCCACAACGACATATAGATAATCATGACCTTTCCTAGATTTAGGCAGTCCTCCAACAAAATCCATGGAAATGCTTTCCCATGGGTGAGAAGGAACTGGCAATGGAGTGTACAAGCCTAGTTTTCTATTGTTGGGCTTGCTTTTAGCACACATAGTACATCCCTTTACATAAGTAGAAATTGTCTAACTCATTCTTGGATGATAACAAAACCTTTGCAACTGTGCAACTGTTTTACTTACCCCAAAGTGACCTGATATCAGAGAAGTGTGTGCTTCCCTAATTATCTTTTCTCTCTCAATTTGTGGAATGCAGAGTTTCCCACAATGATATAAGAGTCGATCCTTCACATGATAGTCCAATTCTTCTACTCTTTTGCCTTGAATCAAAGTTGCATATACATCTTTAAAGTCCATATCCTGAGCATACTGTTCTATGTAGCTTTCATGTAGCACAGAATCATGCTTAAGTATGGTAGATGCATTTATAATGGGTCTAGATAACATGTCTGTAACCTTGCTATGTATGGCCTTTTTATATCTGATGACTAAATGAAATTGTTGTGGAAAACCCATCCATCTGTAATGTCTTGATTGTTGCAACTTATTTTGGGAGTGTAGATATTGAAGTGGCTGATGATCAATATGTATTACTATTTCTTTTCCCATTAAATAGTGTTTCCACTTTTTCACACTCTGAACTAATGCATACAATTCTTTATCATAGGTAGGATAGTTAACTATTGCAGGATTAAAAGTGTCAGAATGATAACATATGGGTTTACTGTACTTTTTCAACGCTGCTCCCATGGCATAGTCATTGGCATTAGTTTGGATCTCAAATGGTCTTTCTAGATCTGGTAGTGCTAGTACAGGTGTTGTACTAATTTTCTCTTTCAAGGTGTCGAAGGCTTTTTGTTGTCTGCCTCCCCACTGAAACACCATGTTCAATCCTGTCAAAGCATGTAAGGGAGCTGCAATTGAGGAGAAATTTGAAATGAACTTCCTCCAATACTGTGCTGCTCCTAACAAGCTTCTCACTTTTGTAGTAGACTTGGGTTCAGGCCAGTTTACAATGACTACCACTTTAGAGGGATCTATTTTCAATTCACCTCCCCCTACTATATGACCCAAATAATTTAGAGAGGTTTTGCCAAATTCACATTTGGAGAGTTTAACATAAAGTTTTTCTCTTTTCAGAACATCTAATGTCTACTTAACATGCCTTAAATGTTCTTCCCACATTTACTAAAAATCAGAATCCCATCCAGATACACAATAACAAAATCATCAAGAAAAGGTCTGAGTACATCATTCATTAATCTCATGAAAGTAGCAGGAGAATTAGTTAAGCCAAAAGGTATAACCAACCATTCATACAATCCCTGCTTTGTTTTGAAAGTAGTCTTCCATGCATCTTGCTCTGCAACTCTGACCTGATGGTATCCACTATGCAAATCCAACTTCATGAAATAAACATCTTCCTTCAATTGATCTAAAAGATTATCTATACAAAGAAGGGGATAACGATTTTTTATTGTTATCTTATTCAGTGCTCAGTAGTCAATGCACATTCTCCACGAGCCATCTTTATTTCTCACCAAAACGATTGGTGACCCACATGGTCATGTGCTAGGCCTAATGAACCCTTTCTCGAGCAACTCCTGCACCTGCCTCTTGATTTCACCATTCTGTAAAGAAGACAACCTGTACATCCCAATGTTAGGCAATGGAACATCTTGCTGCAAAATAATATCATGTACTATTCCCTTTTTGGGTGGCAGACCTTTAGGTTCTTGGAATAAGACATCATATTCTGAAATAATCTTTTCTATATCAGCTTGCTGATTAGCATTACAACCTTCAAATACATTGGTTTTATTAGGTTTCTTTTCCTTTACAGCCATCAGTAGGAACTGTTTGCATGAATTTATCATTCTTTTCATCTGTCCTGAGTTTATGAGAGTATAATTATTCTTGAGCTTGTGAGCTCTCACAAAGTATTTGGTTCCACCTTTAACAAGTAGATACTTGTTCTCAACTCTATAGAAAATAGCCTTTCTGTCATACAAGTAAGGACTTCCTAAAGCAATTCCACATATATCCAAATGAATTACATCTAACTCAACCTCATCTACAAATGCTGACCCAAAAGAAAACTTGAGTTTGAACTGTCTAGTCACTTGTAGTTGTGCTTTATCATTCAACCATCCTAATGGTTATGGTTTCTTATGAGGTGTAGATGTTAATCCAATTTCTTTACAATTGCTTCAGAAATTAGATTTACTTGTGAGCCACTATCAAACAAAGTATCAATGTTTTGATTTTTGGAAACAACTCGAATATGGAAAAGCTCATGTCTTTTTCTCTCATGTTCTTCATCAATAACAGATTGAGCAGAATTACTAGTAGATGCTTCAGAATTCTTACCTTTTATACCTGTGGCTGCAATGATTGTTTCATCTCTCCAGTCTGACCCCAATTTTTTTTGAATAGCTGTAGCAGTTAAGAAATTTTGACAGAACCTAAAGGCCGCCCAAGATAGGTAGAAAATATATGCAGATAGGAAAAGGACGTACAAAGAATTTCAGCTGGGAGATCATGTCTATCTAAGAGTTAAGCCCTGAAAAAGATCCTTACAGTGGAGGGGTTGTGCTAAATTACCATCCTGATACTATGGACCCTTTCAGGTCTGGGAATGAATTAGACCAGTAGCTTATAAACTTGCATTGACCAGCCACATTCGGGACCACAACGTTTTCCATGTTTTGTTGTTAAAGAAATTTGTGTACAACCCACAACACATAATAAACTGGGAAAATATTCAGGTAACAAGTTAAAATGTTATATATAATTTTCCAACTATTTTGAAGGAATATGGCTATGATTATTGTATGTGAAGGTCGAACCAAAAGGAGGGTTTCTGGCAGAACCTCTTTGTATTCTCGATTAGAGAGAAACCATGTTGTGGAGGCGAGTCATCGCCTAGGTTAAAGTGCAATGGAAGCACTTTGGCCCAGATAAGGCCACCTCAGAAGAGGAAGAATTTATGCAAGAAGCTTAACCGGTGTTATTTGCTTAATCTAAAAGGAATGACAGGGATGGTGTTCTAGACATGGGGGGGGGGAGATGTAACACACCTGGCTCCTTGAAAGGATTTAATGTGGTCATTAATTTGATTTATGTTTTACTACACTTATTTTCTGTTATGTTATTACCAAGGTTGGAAAACCAGATATCAAATTGTTACCTAATTGTGAGTTATTAGAAGTGGAAACATGATTAATTAGAAGAATCTGTTTATTACAATTACAAGAAACAATTATATCCCTACCTTGGAAAAGGGATATAGAGGGGAAAAAGAAGGAAGGGAAAACTATCCTAGAGCTGGAAAAAGTGTGACCAGTGGGTAGTTGCTAATGAGCAATAAAATTAAGTGCATGACTTGTGGCTAGATAGTGGAGTCCAAAGGCCCAAGGCATTGATTGTAAGTGGAAATTATTCCAACAGAGAAAGTGCTTGGGGGAGGACTTGGACGTAATTGCTAGGTTCGTGGCTGGGAGGAGAGGCTTTCTAGAATTATTGACAACAGGTGGAATAGATAAGTATTATAGTCAGTTTATTTCTAGAACTAATTCTGGAATGTAGAGATTAATATTTAATGATAGGGTAAAATTTATGATGCTTTCACTATCATAGAATAACTTCTGGAATAATAAACTATATTAGAAGGATCGTTATCATAAGGAAAAGTATAATTATGACATATAGAAGTATCTTTTATTTTATGATAATTTAGACAGTGTATACTAATATCTATAGAATTTCTATATGACACAGCAAAAAGGAAAGACAATGCTCATTCAGTAATTATGGTTCATTATTCCTGATTATCAAAGTCAAAAATTGATATGATATAGAAGAAAATAATTTACAATGTGCTTTAACCAAGAATGTGTAGAATGACCTATGTAATTATACACACTCTATTACTAATGACCAAAACAGAAAGAAAGTAATTATACAACTGTTGAATGCAGAATAGAAATACAGTCATTATGCAATTGTTGAATGTAGATTTAGAATATAAGATAGAAACATTTAATTAACTATTTGAAAGTGGGTTTCGTAAAATATCTCGTCTACGCCATCATGAAAGTATAATAGAATAATTGTTAGAACCCTAACAATATCTTGAAAGGAAATTTGATCAAATTCCGCTAGAATTGAACCATCAACCTAGTAAATACATGCATGAATTAAAGAAGGGTCCTCTCAGCCCAGAAAGCAACAACGATGAAAATAACTTAACTATTTCCAAATATATAAATAGATATGACCAGTCCCATAGAGGCAAATATATAATTTAATAATTCCATGTAACTAGACATAAACTAGTTCACCTCAGTGGCCACACAACAAAATAAATAAATTCTTCTGTAGGAAAGAGCTTAAAAACCTCCGTCGATGATAAAGCGGGAGTATTCTCCCCCAAAACTACAAAAAAACCTACATAGAGTTCCCTAAACCATCTATGCATATTTACATAATTATAGAAATAGTAGAGCCATAAAAATTGGAGCCAGCTACATGCTCAACACGAGACTAGGTCTCTATCTTCAACTATGGGAGTCATGTTTCCATAAACTAGTTCATACCAGAGGTAAGAAGCCAAATTGGAAGGGCCATCAGTGTCATCGTGAGCATTTACGTCTCAGTGAGAGGTGATCTTCACTAATACAAATACCAAATTTAAGCACTATGAATTTACCTGTCATGGACATCTGAAAACTTAGATTAGTAAAACCCTGATGGGAAAAAGTGTAAAGACAAAGAAAATGGACAATTAGAAGAAGTCTTACTAGGGAATAGGAGGTTTCCACGTGAGGTATCTTCCCTATTCACCAGTGAACACAAAGCAAGAGTGATTTTTAACAACTGAAGGATAAAAGAAAAATTGAAACTAAGAAACGGTTAATAGTTACCTTCTACAACTAAGTCCTGAAATCGATTGTCACCGAGCGCAATGAATGACCAATGGGGTTTTCCTACATAGTGAAGGTAGAGCATTAAGTGGTGCCAAACCATGCCCTAACCCTACAATAATCTCTCTATACAGTCCAAGCAAACAACAAAGCAATAGCCTAATGGGGGTACCTGGTTCTGTTTTAGCGAATGTCACTGCCTTCATAGATCTCAAAGGACAGACAGACAGGAAGAAGCCCTAACCAGAGCCACAAAACCTCACAGAACAACAATCCCTCATGGGGTAGCAAGAAACTACAGGAGCAATGGCAACAATGAACCACACAAAGATCGAGGATGAGCAGTTAGTTAGGGATTAAAAGCCTAAGTGTTCTCCATCGTCCGATCGTAAGAGCCTCATCAACGGCTACAGTACTAAACAAATGGCATGAGTAGCATTAACCATCTCCTCAATGCCCATAGCCTCCCACCATGTCTCCCCGCTGCGTGGCTCCAGGTATAGAGGACATCAAGTCAACACAGGAGCAAGGATAGGGAAATCACATTGCGAATCATACGCACTAAAACCTAATCTTTTCACCTTTAATATAAACTATGTGATTCAATAGATCTTCGGTAAATGTCAAGTCTATGGACATATTATTTAATATAACAAATTAATCTGATTGCATACATTGAACCAAATTGCAAAGTCCAGGAGGAACATAGTTACAAAGTAAAAACATTACATACATACA
This sequence comes from Pinus taeda, assembly GCA_000404065.3. Lineage (NCBI taxonomy): Eukaryota > Viridiplantae > Streptophyta > Pinopsida > Pinales > Pinaceae > Pinus > Pinus taeda. The sequence continues at coordinate 168,886 of APFE031316325.1, read as the reverse complement.
TACATATATATATGTTTGGTAAATTAACTTTAGATGTTACAATCCGACTGTTTGGACTTGTCTTCCATTCAAAATACTTGAAATTGTCTTCCTCTCGATCCCTTTATCAGTTGGGATAAAGTTTAGCATTGTTTGTAATAAATGGAAGAATGTTTTGCAAAACCCTTCTTTCTTATTACTTTGCAAGCATGTCTCTACAAATGAATTTGGATTTATGGTTCCTTTCCTCAATACTCAAGACAATATTTTACTAATTAAAAAAATTGATCTGGCGATTTAAATTTAAAGATACCAGTATATTCTTGGTGTTGCCACAATATCAATGGATGGAATTCGCACCACTAACCTCTGTGCATATCTAAATCACATGATTAAACCTTGTTTAAATTATTTTTTTACAAAGCTTGATTAAAAATTTACCATGCCATTTGTTAATTGACACCTATCAAGATTAATGAGAATGGGAAGACTACAAAATGTTACACTTGTCATAGTAGTCAAAAGGTGTATTTCGGAAAAAGATGATTATCCATTTCAAAAACATTGATAACGTGTGTCGAATTCCAAATAACAGGTGTCTAAGCGTTTTTTATCCAAATAAGTTCATTTTTTCATTCAGGCTTTATAGATTTAAAATTAAAAGTGCAGTACAGTGCAAAATTTGTAAAACATTATAATAAATGTGAAAAAAATGTAATATTCTATTTTTTATTAGAATAATTATGATTTAGCATTTTGAAATTTATATAATGTAGTTATACCTCTTAATTTGATTCTTATTAGTTATGCAACATTTCCATTTCGCAAATAAATTCATGAAAATTGATAATGTATTTCAATATAAATTATATTGATAATATATAGTTTTTTATTTTAATTTTTATATCTATTATTTGTTGAGATTAATTAAGGTGTTATTTTCAACTTTTAATATTTAAATTTATTTTATGACTTTGAACTCTATATTTAAATTTGGCATATAATATTAATGTTTTCAATACTAAGATTAGTTTAATATTAATATACATATTTTGCATTCCATATATTTCTTTTTAGTATGAGTATCGGTTCTTTTATTGTACCTCTATTCAATACTAATATTTATTGTGTGTGTTATGTTTCATTTGCAACGTTCTGTATGCTAAAATGTGGGGGAATATATGGCAATGAGGAGGAATAAGAGGAAGGTTTATTGGCTGAGCGTTTCTAATTATCATTAAATATTTATTGTTATTCATCATCATGTCGTTAAATATTATGTTTTATGCTTTATTACTCCGCACTCCATGTAGGATTGTAATGTGGAGGAATAAGAGAAAGATTTCTTAACTGAGCATTTCAAATTGTCATTAAATATTTATTGTACCTGTTATTCATCACCACTCCATCTATTATAAGCAAAGCAGTGCTCCCTGGATGCATGAATTTCTTAGTGCTTGGGTTGTTGGAATTGTTGAAGCGAAGCAATATCCAATTAAAATTTGCTGGATGGACTATTAGAATGATTTGAATGGGCTTCTCTCAGCTTCTATCTGCTAAGAAAGGTGCATAATCTTTCAGAGTCTTCCTTTTCTCGACCTAGGGTGTAGACTAGTGTTGTATACAATAGTTTTTGGTCCTGTAGTTCGACATGTGATGCTTATAGACCTAGTATTAGAGAGAAAATAATTATTTTTTGTACTATTCTTCTGGGTTAAAATGGTAATAGTAGCAACAATAAGTAAAATTCCTTTCTCATGAGATTTCTTGAATATATGTATTGATTGTCTTTGTTGGTATTACCATTAGAGTATTTCAATTTTAAAAAAATGACTTGTTAATATCTCTTATTCTTTCGCCCTTGACAACGTCCTATAGCAGGTTGACCAGGGTTGTCCAGGACTTGCCCTCTACCCTAGGGTGTTTAGCTAGGCATCATTTGCCTCGTTTATGGACTATTCCTAGACCAACATCAGTTGATTTTAAGATAATTAGACATTTTAGCTCATAGAAGATTTTAAGATAATTTGGTATTTGAACAACCTACATAGGGATAAAGACTTTGGGATAAGTGAGATGTTGCTCCTTTCAATTAACCAATAATCAACTCATTGCTTTATAAAAATAAAATTAAATAATGATCATAATAATAATTAAAATTTAACATATAATTATTAATAATTTCAATTTAAGATTATAAAATTAGTATATTAATATTATATTAATTAAAATCAAATATAATTTAAAAAATTAATTAATTAGGTTTTGTCTTTCTTCTTAGTGGAATTGGTGAATGCTAACCACCCATAGCAACACACAACCCATGGGTGAACTAAAGAATTTGAATATGGAAGCACATGGAACATAATACTTCATTTTCACAAATATCACCAATCAAAATACCACTCAAAAGATAATTAATTTAGATTATTAAAAATATTAAAAATTTTAAAATGTTATTCTAATATTAATAACTATATTATCTCACTTATTTAAAATAATTATATATTAATTAATTCTGATTTAAAAAAAAATACAATATTAAAAATGGAAAATTTATTTTTATTTTCCTTAATAATATATTTATTATCAAAACTAATGGCTCGATATATCAATGATAAATTTTAGTACCTTCTACTTAAATAAATGACTTCTATTTAATAACAAAGAGCTCATAGCTCAACGTCGCATGTACCAAAGAGCTCAGTGCTCAGCACCGGGTGTAGCAGAGAGCTCAACACCAAAAGGAAATTGAAGAGAAGAATATGCAGCCAATTTGGGCAGTGACATGTACGACGGAAGTGGCATGTACTAGAGAAAATTTATTTTATTTTCCTTCATATTGTATTTATTATTGAAACCAATGGCTCGATATATCAATAGCCTGATAAATTTTAGTACCTTTTACTTAAATAAATGACTTCTATTTAATAACAAAGAGCTCACATCTCAATGTCGCATGTACTAAAGAGGTGAGAGCTCAACACCGGGCGTAGTAGAGAGCTCAGCACCGGGTGTAGTAGAGAGCTCAGCACCAAAAGGAAATTGAAGAGAAGAATATGCAGCCAATTTGGGAAGTGACATGTACCAAGGCAATGGCTTGTACTAGAGAAAGCTTAGGGGATTGTGGTTGTCACGACCTTATCCTGGTGGTAGTCTTTCAACCTCACATAGGCAGGTGCAACACTGCTACCCAATTTCTTTTCACCAATACTCTCAAGTACGGACTACGCCTAACATTCATCACTTAGATTATTTTTCAACTTTTACTAAGCAATCATCTTTTTAACACAACGGAAATACATTCGTTATCATTATCATTTATAAACATATGCATAGCGGATACAATCTTCTTTTAATGGAGAGGGAAACTCCCTGATTAGAGTTTGTCCAAATAATAATAATAATACACTTTTACCAACATTTTTATATAATCAAAACCTTTGCTAGGAAACCCCAATTCACCTCTAGACCTCTGCCAATTTTTAGTTTCACACTATCGTTTATGGTGACCCCACCCGAGGTCACCCTTCGTTCAGCCTTGCCCCTCAGTCCGTTTAGTGTGGCCCTCATTCAGCCTCACCCCTCGATCATTTAGGGTTTCCCTCGTCATTTAGGGTCGCCACTCTCTGCAGTGATACCCTCAGTGGCTGACTTGCCAGGAAAACGTGCCCCATTGCATAGTGACACCATCAGCAATTCACCTGTCAGGCAGATGTGCCCCTCTGCAACTTGTCCAGGCAAGTGTGACCCTATGCAGCTTGTCCACGGACAGATGCAACCCCCTATAGCTCGTTCAGGCAGGGTTTCCTCACCGTAGCTCATCCAGGCAGGGTCACCCCTCTGCAACTCGTCCGGGGAGGGTGACCCCTCTACAACTCGTCGGTTCAGTTTTTTGTTTTCGATCAAGTCCTGAGTTCCTCGGTCTACCTACACTTTCGGCCCTCTTATCTGTTCACCCTTCTTTCTTGTCCATGTGTAGAGTACGCCTTCAACTTGCTTTTGAAGCTTTGAATTATACCTTATCTCCTTCACGTATTCACCAATATATATGAACTCTCCAAGTGATAAGGTGGGTCAGCTTGTCCAGGACGACCACTCAATTTGACCATCATATCACATCTTTACGTCGACTCACCCCGATGCTCTCGCTCATCAAGTCCACATACCCAACTGTGCACCTTATAACCTTGCCATCGCAATTTTCAATACCTATCCATTTTTTCGACTCTTCAGTTTTTCGACTCTCAAGTTGGCTCATCGCAACTCTTCTCTCAGGTGTGTTTAACCAACCACCCAACTTGTCTCACACCAACTCATCCCATCATCACAAACGTTCGTCACACACAACTTGCCTGCTCACCGACTTGTTGCACCCAACACATCGCCTACCGACTTGTCGTACCCAACTCGTTGCATTTAACCGAGGGCGCATCGCCCCAACTCGTCGCATGTCACACGCATGAGTCATGGGCATGATAGTGGCCGTGGAGGACTCGTTGACGATTGCCAGAGCTATGAGGAGCTTTGGAGTAATGCTATGGAATTACTTGATTACCTAGAATTATGTAAATGTTTTATCACAATATGCTTTATATTCCTAAATTTTGTGGCTCTCTCCCTCAGGAAGAGGAAAAATAAGATGTGAAATTTTTTAATTTTCTAATTGAAAAACAAAAACTAATGTTGAGATTTAATAGGGTGAGGAAAAGTTATTATTCCATTTGAATTAAAACCTTAGCTCTAATGTGTTGATTCGTGTGCATCCACTAACACCGAACAACATACTAGTCCTTTCTGCTTTATGGCAGGGACTAACAATAGGACCACTTTTTTATAATTTATAATAGTTGACGCATGTAATATTATAACATATTTAATTGGATCATTAATTAATATGTTATTATATTGAAATTTGTAAATGGTATTGAGTATTTTACTATAGTGTAAATTCAAGATTAATTGAATTTTTAAGAGTAATCATTTTATATATATATATATATATGTGTGTGTGTGTGTGTGCATGTGTATGTGTATGTGTGTGTTTCTAATATATATATATATATATATATAAAGGTGAATTTTATTACTTGAAAAATTTTAGAGTTCAGATTATGAATAAAAGTAATCTTATGTTTTTCAAGACCATCATCAAAAAAAGGTTTATGAAGACAATGATAACTGGAAATAATAAGAAATTACAAAATTTGAAATATAACTAGAGTCTTGGTCTAAGATACATTTGCTACGAGTATTTATATCATAAGACACACAAAATATTGACATGAGATAACTATGTTAAGGGATACAAATACGAGGAATTACCGGAGGTTTAATCTTTGGGAGTGTTAATCTCCAACACATGCACAGGATGTTGAGCAATATCAAGGGGAGAAATCCAATGAAAAGTACGGAGTACTCTTTGTTTCTAGCAGAAATTATGGTGATAGCTTGAGTTATGGAGGTCACTGGCAATCATCAAGTCATCCTCATGAAGTCGCAGGTTCAAGCCCGGTGGGCTGACCATCGTTGGGTAACTCATCCAATGTTAAATTCCTTTTGCTTTGTCAATATTTTTAATGTTTTATCTTCTATTTGGCTTTTACTTGTATGTCATTCTCCAAGTGCAGTGGGGGTGAGCATCAATTTTGGTTTCTCTATCTTTTGGTGCTTGTTGGACCCTTCTTGGAGTCCTTTATTTGTCTCCCCTCAGCCTATCCACTTCACTATAGGTTGCCATAGATTCCCTTGGCAATTCATGTTTCTGTTGGCATTATTTTTAGTTGGTTTTCTATTTTAGAGTCCATTTGCTTTTTAGATTTTTTGTGTGATATTTTTATCTTTGGCCGTGGTAACATGGCACAACATGCCTCACCAGATGATGTGTTATCGCCGAGGATCTAGTGGCAAAGGTCCTCAGGGTCATCTGCATACCGAAGACTAAGTTCAAGACACGACAACCATTTTTCACTCTTCCACCCCTCCAAAAATCCAAGAGGAAATTCAACAACTTGAAACTGTGATCACCAATGACCACCATGCTAGTATTCAGACTCTGAGATTCAAGTTGAAACAACCAATTAGGTTCCTAACCCTAAACATACCAGGGAAAGACAGAGCAAATATTTGAAATCCATTAACTTCCACAAGTAGATGAAAAGCACATGAAAACCAAAATGATATAATATATTTTCTGAATGAAATCCAACACATTCAACATCATTGATGCTCTTGCCTTTCTAGTTTTGATGCTCAACTTTCTCACATAAAAGACCATCTCCAATGTATTCTACTTTCTCACATAAAAGACCATCTCCAATGTGTTCTACTTTCTCACATAAAAGACCATCTCCAATGTGTTCTCAAACCTCCAACACCAACAAAAACCAATATTGAGGATCCGACATCTTACTTCATTTGATCCTTGATGTTGTGTTGGCCACCCATGTTTTTTACTCTAAGTAACTTAATGTATTTGAGTGGTCATGGACTTAACAATAATAAATGTTAGCATTTTGATAAATCTAAACTTTCTATTATCAACAATTTTGGTCTCCCTTGAACCAAACTATGACTAAACTTAATATAAACAATATTACAAATTTTTATATAAAACCATTTTAAAGCCATCCAATTTCAAATTAACAAACAAGAAGTGAAAAAAATTATCCTCTACTTGCAAACTTATCTCTATAACATTTTCTTAAAATTTAAATTTAAATAATTCATTTTAAAATTTAATTAAATCGGGTATAAGAAACAAATTAATGAAATATGCAATTTTGTATTATTTAATTTGTATTATATATTAATTCATTCTTAATAAACGTCTACATCATTGGATAAGAATGCCCTCTGTTTTCTCGCAGCGCAAACCTAAAAATAATGTTCGCATGTTAAAGTTATTACGTTGTGGAGACTGATGACTTCATTTTTTTACGTATCAACATCGGAAGAAAATCTGGAAAGTAATAGTGCCGATCGACAATTACTCTGGAATTCGTTGTCAATCTTTCGGTCATAATAGTTGTCGTTGTCAATCGTTGTCAATCTTTCGGTAGTTGAATATATAACACATGACGGAACCCACCACGATGCGTGATGGCACCCGTTTTCTAAAATGTACCCAAGTGACAATTTTTTTTCTTCTCTCAGATTTAATTTTTCAAGATCTTCTAGACATTAGTGTACAATTTTTTTACAATTATATATAAAATATATATATAAGAGATAAATATTTTAATTATATATATTTATTTAATATATTTTTATTAAAATAATACTAATAAATTATATACAAATAAATATGTTTAATATAATTTTCATAAAATTTTATTAATAAATTATTTTATTTATTTAATATATTTTTATTAAAATAATACTAATAAAATTATATACAAATAAATAAATATGTTTAAATAATTTTCATAAAATTTTATTAATAAATAATTTTATTTATTTGTCTTGAAAAAAAGAAAATTTTCAGTGGAAATCACATCAAAATATCAAGATCTTATAATCTATATCTTGAATAATGAGAAATCTTTCAGTAAAAATCACATCAAAATATCAAGATCTAATACTCTAGATGTTCAAAACAAGTGAACAAAGTATTTTTGATGTGATTTGTACAGAATTTTTTTCATTATCTTATTTATATTTAATACAATTCATTAGTTTGCAGTTCAAAATAAATAAATAATTTCTATGTAACGTTGTTGTTATTTTATTTTTTACATTTTCAAATTAAAGTTTAAAATAATTTGTGAGCAATTTCTATATAACTTTGTTTTTAGTTTATTTTGTATGTTTTTTTTTAAGTATGAGATATTATGAATATTGTAGGTAGAAAATAATTTTTATTTGTATAGAAAATTAAATTTAATATAATATATATAAATGATTAGGACATAAGTTATAGTTTATGGGTGCAATTTAATTGGAAATCATTGTGTTATGAATTATTGTGTAAATCATGAGATTAAATGTTCAAATTCCTCATAAGGAAGATAACAAAAATAAACAAATTAGGAAATAAGTTATATAATTGAATTCCCATATGCAATGACAATCAAGGCAAGGGGACATCTTGACATCATCCCACTTGGCCAAAAGATTGGGGACCTTAATTAATGTATCCTTATACAAAGTCTATGTCAAATTAAAGTATATTATTTTTACATGTCATATATCATTTGGTATGAAAGGGTGAAGAATTAGATAGATATACATATATATTTCTTAACTTTCAATTATTTAATGACATATGAAGTGGTGACTAATGAAATATATATTTATTTATTCTCAATTATTTTATAAGTACTTTATCTTTATACAAAGTCTATGCCTTAAATGTTCCGAACATGGGGGGGAGATGTAACACACCTAGCTCCTTGAAAGGATATAATGTGGTCATTAATTTGATTTATGTTTTACTACATTTATTTTCAGTTATGTTATTACCAAGGATGGAAAGTTAGATGTTAAATTGTTACCTAATTGTGAGTGATTAGAAGTGGAAACATGATTAATTAGAAGAATCTATTTATTACAATTACAAGAAACAATTAACAAGAAACAATTATATCCCTCCCTTGGAAAAGGGATATAGAGGGGAAAAAGAAGGAAGAGAAAACTATCCTAGAGCTGGAAAAAGTGTGACCAGTGGGAAGTTGCTCATGAACAGTAAAATTAAGTGCGAGACTTGTGGCTGGATAGTGGAGTCTTGATTGTAAGTGGAAATTATTCCAACACAGAAAGTGCTTGAGGGAGGACTTGGACGTAATTTCCAGGTTCGTGGCTGGGAGGAGAGACTTTCTAGAATTATTGACATGTGGAATAGATAAGTATTATAATCAGTTTATTTCTAGAACTAATGCTAGAATGTATATATTAATATTTAATGGCAGGGTAAAATTTATGATGCTTTCATTGTCATAGAATAACTTTTGGAATAATAAACTATATTAGAAGGATCATTATCGTAAGGAAAATTATAATTATCGAATATAGATGTATCTTTTCATTTATGATAATTTAGACAGTGTATACTAATATCTATAGAATTTCTATATGACAGAGCAAAAAGGAAAGACAATGCTCATTCAATAATTACGGTTCATTATTCCTGATTATCAAAGTCAAACTGATATGATATAGAAGAAAATAATTTACAATGTGCTTTAGCCAAGAATGTGTAGAATGACCTGTGTAATCATACACACTCTATTATTGATGACCAAAACAGAAAGAAAGTAATTATACAACTGTTGAATGCAGAATAGAAATACATTCATTATGTAATTGTTGAATGTAGATTTAGAATACAAGACAACAATGTTCAATTAACTATTTGAATGCGGGTTTAATAAAATATCTCAACTACGCCATCATGCAAGTATAATAGAATAATTGTTAAAACCCTAACAATATCTTGAATGAAAATTTGATTGAATTCCGCTAGAATTGATCCATCAACCTAGTAAATACTTGCATGAATTAAAGAAGGGTCCTCTCAGCCCAGAAAGCAACAACGATGAAAAATAACTTAAATATTTGCAAATATATAAATAGATAGGACCAATCCCATAGAGGCAAATATATAATTTAATAATTCCATGTAACTGGACATAAACTGGTTCACCTCAGTGGCCGCACAACAAAATAAATGAATTCTTCCATAGGAAAGAGCTTAAAAAACTCTGTCGATGATAGAGCAAGAGTATTCTTCCCCAAAACTACAGAAAAAGCTACACAGAGTTCCTTAAACCATCTATGCATATCTACATAATTATAGAAATAGTAGAGCCATAAAAAATGGAGCCAACTACATGCTCAACACGAGACTAGGTCTCTATCTTTGACTATGGGAGTCATGTTTCCATAAACTAGTTCATGCCAAAGGTAAGAAGCCAACTTGGAAGGGCCAATAGTGTCATTGTGAGGATTTACATTTCAGTGAGAGGTGGTCTTTACTAATACAAATACTAATAAGCACTGTGAATTTACCTGTCATGGACATCTGAAAACTTAGATTAGTAAAACCCTGATGGGAAAAAGTGTACAGACCAAAAAAATCGACAATTGGAAGAAGTCTTACCTAGGAATAGGAAGTTTTTGCGTGAGGTATCTTCCCTATTCACCAGTGAACGCAAAGCAGGAGTGATTTTTAACAAATGAAGGATAAAAGGAAACATTCAAACTAAGAAACACTTAATAGTTACCTTCTGCAGCTAAGTCCTGAAATCGATTTTCTCGGAGAGCGATGAATGAGCCATGGGATTTTCCTGCATAGTGAAGGTAGATCATTAAGTAGTTCCAAACCATGCCCTCGTCGTACAGTAATATCTCTATACAATCCAAGCAAAAAACAGAGCAATAGCCTAATGGGGGTACCTGGTTCTGTTTTAGCGAATGTCACCGCCTTCATAGTTCTCAAAGGATGCATAGACAGGAAGAAACCCTGACCAGAGCAATAAACCCTCACAGAACAACAAGCCCTCATGGAGCAGCAAGAAACTACAGGAGCAATGGCAACAATGAACCACATGAAGGTCGAGGATGAGCAATTAGTTAGGGATTGAAAGCCTAAGTATTCTCCACCGTCTGATCGTAAAAGCGTCATCAACGGCTGCAATACTAGACAAATGGCATGAGTAGCATTAACCATCTCCCCAATGCCCATAACCTCCCACCATGTCTCCCCGCTGCGTGGCTCCAGGTATAGAGGACATCAAGTCAACACATGAGCAAGGATAGGGAAATCACATTGTGAATTATACGCACTTAAACTTAATCTCTTCACTTTTAATATAAACTATGTGATTCGTTAGACCTTCGGTCAATGTCAAGTCTATGGACATATTATTTAATATAACAAATTAATCGAATTGCATACATCAAACCAAATTGCAAAGTCCAAGAGGGACATAGTTACAAAGTAAAAACAATAAATACATACATACATACATACATACATACATACATATACATATACATATACATATACATATACATATACATATACATATACATACGTACATACATAAATACTTGAAATTGTCTTCCTCTAGATCCCTTTATCGGTTGTGATAAAGTTTAGCATTGTTTGTAATAAATGGAAGAATGTTTTGCAAAACCCTTCTTTCTTATTATGTTGCAGGCATGTCTCTATGAATGAATTTGGATTTATGTTTCCTTTCCTCAATATTGAAGACAATATTTTACTAATTAAAAAAATTGATCTGGCGATTTAGATTTAAAGAGGCCATTATATTCTCGTTGTTGCCACAATATCAATGGATGGAATTCACACCATTAACCTCCCTGCACATCTAAATCACATTATTAAACCTTGTTTGAATTATTTTTTTACAAAGCTTGATTAAAAATTTACCATGCCATTTGTTAATTGACACCTATCAGGATTAATGAGAATGGGAAGACTACAAAACATTACACTTGTCATAGTAGTCAAAAGGTGTATTTCGGAAAAAGATGATTATTCATTTCAAAAACATTGATAACGTGTGTCCAATTCCAAATAATAGGTGTCTAAGCGTTTTTTATCCAAATAAATTCATTTTTTCATTCAAGCTTTATATTGATAATATATAGTTTTTTATTTTAATTTTTATATTTATTATTTGTTGAGATTAATTAAGGTGTTATTTTCAGCTTCTAATATTTAAATTTATTTTATGACTTTGAAATCTATATTTAAATTTGGAATATAATATTAATGTTTTCAATACTAAGATTACTTTAATATTAATATACATATTTTGCGTTCCATATATTGCTTTTTAGTATGGGTATTGGTTCTTTTATTGTACCTCTATTCAATACTAATATTTATTGTGTGTGTTATGTTTCATTTGCAATGTTCTGTATGCTAAAATGTGGAGGAATATATGGCAACGTGGAGGAATAAGAGCAAGTTTGTTGGCTAAGAGTTTCTAATTATCATTAAACATTTATTGTTATTTGTCATCATGTCATTTAATATTATGCTTTATGCTTTATTACTCCACACTCCATGTAGGATTGTAATGTGGAGGAATAAGAGAAAGGTTTCTTAGCTGAGCATTTCAAATTTTCATTAAATATTTATTCTACCTGTTATTCATCACCACTCCATGTATTATAAGCAAAGCAGTGCTCCCTGGATGCATGCATTTCTTAGTGCTTGGATTTTTGGAGTTGTTGAAGCGAAGCAATATCCAATTAAAATTTGCTGGAAGGATTATTAGAATGATTTGAAGGGGCCTCTCTCAGCTTCTATCTGGTAAGAAAGGTGCATAATATTTCAGAGTCTTCCTTTTGCTCGACCTAGGGTATGGACTAGAGTTGTATACAATAGTTTTTAGTCTTGTAGTTCGACATGTGATGCTTATAGATCTAGTATTAGAGAGAAAATAGTTTTTTTTCACACTATTCTTCTGAGTTAAAATGGTAATAGTAGCAACAATAAGTAAAATTCCTTTCTCATGAGATTTCTTTAATATATGTATTGATTGTCTTTGTTGGTATTACCATTAGAGTATTTCAATTTTAGGAAAATGTCTTGTTAATATCTCTTATTCTTTCGCCCTTGAGAACGTCTGGTAGCAGGTTGGACCAGGGTTGTCTAGGACTTGCCCTCTACCCTAGGGTGTTTAGCTAGGCATCATTTTCCTCGTTTATGGACTATTCCTGGACCAACATCAGTTGATTTTAAGATAATTAGACCTTTTAGCTCATAGAAGATTTTAAGATAATTTGGTATTTGAACGACCTACATAGGGATAAAGACTTTGGGATAAGTGAGATGTTGCTCCTTTCAATTAACCAATAATCAACTCATTGCTTTATAAAAATAAAATTAAATAACAATCATAATAATAATTAAAATTTAACATATAATTATTAATAATTTCAATTGAAGATTATAAAATTAGTATATTAATATTATATTAATTAAAATCAAATATAATTTAGAAATTAATTAATTTAGGTTTTGTCTTTTTGTTAGAGGAATTAGCGAATGCTAACCACCCCATAGCAACACACAACCTAGGGGTGAACTAAAGAATTTGAATATGGAAGCACATGGAACATAATACTTCATTTTCACAAATATCGCCAATCAAACTACCACTCAAAATATAATTAATTTAGATTATTAAAAATATTAAAAATTTTAAAATGTTATTCTAATATTAATAACCATATATCTTAAAGTTATTTAAAATAATTATATAATAATTTAATTCTTATTTCAAAATAAAATACAATATTAAAAATGGAAAATTTATTTTATTTTCCTTAATAATATATTTATGATCGAAACTAATGGCTCGATATATCAATAGCCTAATAAATTTTAGTACCTTCTACTTAAATAAATGACTTCTATTTAATAACAAAGAGCTCACAACTCAACGTCACATGTACCAAAGAGCTCAGACCTCAACACCAGGTGTAGCAAAGAGCTGAACACCAAAAGAAAATTGAAGAGTAGAATATGCAACCAATTTGGGCAGTGACATGTACCACGAAAGTGGCATGTACTAGAGAAAATTCATTTTATTTTCCTTAATATCGTATTTATTATTGAAACTAATGGCTTGATATATCAATAGCCTGATAAATTTTAGTACCTTTTAGTTAAATAAATGACTTCTATTTGATAACAAAGAGCTCACATCTCAATGTCGTGTGTACTAAAGAGCTCAGAGCTCAGCACCGGATGTAGTAGAGAGCTCAGCACCAAAAGGACATTGAAGAGAAGAATATGCAACCAATTTGGGAAGTGACATGTACCAAGGCAGTGGCTTGCAACATAGAAAGCTTAGGGGATTGTGGTTGTCACGGCCCTATCCTGACGATAGTCTTTCAACCTCACATAGGCAGGTGCACACTGCTACCCAGTTTCTTTTCACCAATACTCTCAAGTACGGACTACGCCTAACATTCAACACTTAGATTATTTTTCAACTTTTACTAAGCATTCATCTTTTTAACACAGCGAAAATACATTCATTATAATTATCATTTATAAACATATGCATAGCTGATACAATCTTCTTTTAATGGAGAGGGAAACTCCCTGACTAGAGTTTGTCCAAATAATAATAATAATACACTTTTACAAGCATTTTTATACAATCAAAACCTTTGCTAGGAAACCCCAAGTCACCTCTACACCTCTGCCAATTTTTATTTTTGCACTATCGTTCAGGGTCACCCCACCCTGGGTCACCCTTCATTCAGCCTTGCCCCTTAGTCCATTTAGGGTGGCCCTCATTCAGCATCGCCCCTCCATCATTCAGGGTCGCGCTCGTCATTTAGTAGCACCCCTTTGTGCAGTGATGCCCTCAGTGGCTCGATTGCCGGGAAAATGTGCCCCTCTGCAACTCATCTGAGCAAGCGTGACCCTCTGCATCTTGTCCACGGCTAGACGCAACCCCCTATAGCTCATTCGGGCAGGGTTGCCTCACTGTAGCTCATTCGAGTAGGGTCAACCCTTTGCAACTCGTCCGGGGAGGGTCACCTCTCCGCAACTCGTCGGTTCAATTTTCTATTTTCGGTCAAGTCCTGTGTTCCTTGGTCTGCCTACACTTTCGACCCTCGTATTTGTTCAACTTATTGCTTGTCCATGTCTAGAGTACACCTTGAACTTGCTTTTGAAGCTTTGAATTATACCTTATCTCTTTCACACGTTCACCAATATATATGAACTCTCCAAGTGATAAGGTGGGTTTCTTGCCCAGGCCAACCACTCAATTTGATCATCATACCACATCTTTACTTCAACTCACCCCGATGCGTTGGCTCATCAAGTCCACATACCCAATCGTGCACCTTATAACATTGCCATTGCAATTTTCAATACTTAGCCATTTTTTGACTCTTCGGTTTTTCGACTCTCGAGTTGGCTCATCGCAACTCGTGTCTCGGGTGTGTTTAAACAACCACCCAACTAGTCTCACACCAACTCATCCCATCATCAAAAACGTTTGTCGCACACAACTCACCCACTCACCAACTCGTCGCGCCTAGCTCGTCGCCCATCGACTTGTCGTACCCAGCTCGTTGCGTTTAACCGAGGGCGCATCGCCCCAACTCGTCGGATGTTGCACGCACAAGTCATGGTCATGATAGTGGCCATGGAGGACTCGTTGACGATGGCTAGACCTGTTAGGAGCATTGGAATAATGCTCTTGCATTACTTGATTACATAGAATTATGTAAATGTTTTATCACAATATGCTTTATATTCCTAAATTTTGTGGCTCTCTCCCTCGGGAAGAGGACAAATAAGATGTGAAATTTTTTTATTTTTTAATTGAAAAACAAAAACTGATGTTGAAATTTAATAGGGTGAGGAAAAGTTATTATTGCATTTGAATTAAAACCTTAGCTCTAATGTGTTGATTCGTGTGCATCCACTAACACTGAACAACATACTAGTCCTTTATGCTTTATGACAGGGACTAATAATAGGACTTTTTTTTTATAATTTAAAATAGTTGACTCACGTAAGATTATAACATATTTAATTGGATCATTAATTAATATGTTATTATATTGAAAATTATAAATGATATTGAGTATTTTACTATAGTGTAAATTCAAGGTTAATTGAAATTTTAAGAGTAATCATTATATATATATATAAAGGTGAATTTTATTACTTGAAAAATTTTAAAGTTTAGATTATGAATAAAAGTAATCTTATGCTTTTCATGACCATCATCAGAAAGAGGTTTATGAAGACAATGATAACTAGAAATGATAAGAAATTACAAAATTTGAAATATAACTAGAGTCTGAAAAGTAATTGTAATTACAAAATTTGAAATTACAAAATCTGAAAAGTAATAGTTGTCGTTGAATAAATTGTGCCCATCGTTGTCAATCTTTCCGTCATTCATATATATATATATAAAACACAGGACGGAACCCTTGGCACCCGTTTTCAAAATCTTCTATACGTCAGTGTACAAAATTTTTACAATTATATAAAATAATATATAAAAGATAATTATTTTAATTAATATATTATTTATATATTGTTTATTAAAAGTACTAATAAAATTATATACAATAAATATGTTTATAATTTTCATAAAATTTTATTATAACTTATTTTATTTATTTGAATTTAAGATTTTGTAATCAATATCTTGAAAAAAAGAAAATTTTTAGTGGAAATCACATCAAAATATCAAAATCTAATAATCTATATCTTGAATAATGAGAAATCTTTCGGTAAAAATCACATCAAAATATCAAGATTTAATATTCTAGATGTTCAAAACAAGTGGACAAAGTATTTTTGATGTGATTTCTACAGAATTTTTTTCATTATCTTATTTATATTTAATACAATTCATTAGTTTGTAGTTCCAAATAAATAAATAAATAATTTCTATGTAATGTTGTTGTTATTTTATTTTTTAGATTTACAAATTAAAGTTTAAAATAATTTGTGAGCACTTTCTAATATTAATTTTATTTTAGTTTATTTGTATGGTTTTTTTAAGTATAAGATATTATGAATATGTAGGTAGAAAATAATTTTATTAGTATAGAAAATTAAATTTAATATAATATATATAAATGATTAGGAAATAAGTTATAATTTATGGGTGAAATTTAATTGGCAATTATTGTGTTATGAATTATTGTGTAAATCATGAGATTAAATGTTCAAATTCCTCATGAGGAAGCAAACAAAAATAAATAAATTAGGAAATAAGTTATATAATTGAATTCCCATATGCAATGACAATCAAGGCAAGGGGACATCTTCACATCATCCCACTTGGCCAAAAGATTGGGGGAACTTAATTAATTTATCCTTATACAAAGTCTATGTCAAATTAAAGTATATTATTTTTACATGTCATATATCATTTGGTATGAAAGAGTGAAGAATTAGATAGAAGATAGATATACATATATATTTCTTAATTTTCAATTATTTAATGACATATGAAGTGGTGACTAATGAAATAGATATTTCTTTATTCTCAATTATTTTATAAGTACTTTATCTTTATACAAAGTCTATGCCAAATTAAAGTATATTATTTTTACATGTCATATTAAGAGACACATTGCTTGGAAGGATGAACGGTATGCTATTTAAAGGCACCTTGAGATTTATGAAAGCTCACTTTAAGGCGGTAAATTCAAATTTAATATAAACTGACACTGATTTAAAAATTTTCCAAAGCCATACATTGACCCACAGTTCCGGAATAGCAATAATGAAATTGTAATAATCTACATTAACGAAAAATACATATCGTATAATAGAGTGCATCTATCATAGTGTATAAGTAATCCCTACTGTTTCTTTGTAGCACAATCCTATGGAGATGGGATTGTAGTAACCGCAAGTGTTGCTATTGAGACTGCCTCAATATTTGGCCATATTTTGTCTTTGCCTTTGGCCTAGCCTATTCCCCTATTGTATTCTGTCATTTCTAAGATTACATTGGGTCGATTGGATTCCTTTCCGAATGATCCTATGGATAAGTGTGAGTTATTTGTGCTAAAAGTTCACTGTTAATTAGCTTTTGGGAGAAGTTGAGGCATTGGGCTTGTCACTATGTCACTTTCAATTTCATTTAGCTCAATAAGACATGGTAACAGTTGATGCAGTGCTTATATATCAGTTGATGCAGCACTTATAGCCATTATCAATTTAAATGGTGCCACTTAAGGCAACTTATAACCTACTAATTCAGTTGAAGGCTTTTATATTTTCTTCTATGTACTCCTTTATAATTCTCATATGAGTATATCCATGATGTCCTCTTTTAACAATCCTGCAACCTTGATATCTACTCATTGTTAACATCTCAATGATAGTGATTATTAATAGGAACATGTATCTTAGTTTCAAGACAAACTCATTTACTCTCTGACTTATGCTAAAATTAAGGGAATTTCACCCTACTCACATCTATTATTAAGTCATGCCTTCATTATGTAGATTCGTCTTAATGATCGGTGGTGGCATTAAAAGATGTCAAGGTGGTTTCTCTATCAAGCTTTTTTGGGGGAGTTTCTATTTTTTCTTCATTTTT
Organism: Pinus taeda; assembly: GCA_000404065.3. Taxonomy (NCBI): domain Eukaryota; kingdom Viridiplantae; phylum Streptophyta; class Pinopsida; order Pinales; family Pinaceae; genus Pinus; species Pinus taeda. The sequence goes on along the minus strand of APFE031316325.1, from coordinate 150,824 downwards.
TCTATTTTATTTGCCTTGTCCTTTGTTATTTCTACATAAAATTAGTCTTTTCCTTTTCCATGCAACTATAATTCGTTATTGGGTAAGGCTTCTCCCTTTTGCTTTCCCATAGTTTTTTCCTTCTTTTGTCAAGCCTTATGAATCTTCTTTTGATCTTTTCTTCCTTCTCTTCACTTGCAGCCTTCCCTTGTTGTTTCCAAGTGCTCTATGTTCATTATCTACTCCTTCCTACACCTTAGTTTCCTTTCGCCTAGTTTCTCTTTCCTCCAAGTCATAATTCTAAGGTTTGGATCCTCCTCCGGTCATTGAGGATAATAGGGAAGGAGAGAGCTAGCACACTCTATAACAAAGTCAAATGTGAAAAGGTTTGAAGCATCCTTTTGGGCGAATACCTTCCAAGCCATTTGACATGAAATTCACATTCTTCAATAGGAAGCTTAAGTTGAATGCCATTTCATCTTAAACATAGATGTGAAAAGTGAAATTCAACATTAGATTCCAGAGATTGGTAGCACTGGCACTATGTGCACTTGGTACCTCCAAACTATTGCTATAAACTAGAAAATCAAAATAATAATGCGAAAGGTCTAAGTGGATGGGTGTGAAGAACAACAAAAGATTCTCCCACACTTAAATGAATCACAACTCTAGCTTATGAAAATTTACATTTAGTTATCTCTAACATTGAATAAAATGATTTATTTGGACTTCTCCAGTTTGGGGGAAGCCACTTTCTACCCTAATCCTATCTAGGTGGACTCCCACATTTGAAGGTTCATGATTTTATTTTCCATTTTTTGCTTTTAGATCAATAGTCGACATGGTCCACATGACAATAGTAGGCCTATTAGCCTTAGCATTTCATTATTCTCTATGTGAATTTTTAATTAATATAACTATGTTATCAAATTTGGACTTATTATCTAGTCCAAAGCAACATTCCTATGATAATCATTTGGTTTTGAGTGACACACATGTAGGCATAAGTAAGACTCATCCTATGTCTTTTAAATTTACCTTAGCTTACATAAAATTTAAGCTAGCTTACAGAATATAAAAAATAAAAACTCAAATTACATATCCTTTGTTGGGCCTACAAAGTTATATATATATATATATATATATATATATATTATATATATATATATATATTCTTTTCTATAGCATTTATAATATTTTTTATAAAAACCACTCAAAGAAAGTCTTTTGGGTGGCTATAAAGTTTTATGTAATTTTGTTGCATCTTAAGGATGCAAATTTTGTTCATATAATATCTCTAGCTTCCATAAAAATAAATAGATGTTCAGAAAATATATATTATATAAAAGAAATGGTAGAATATTTCTAGTTATATATGATTATTTAATAAATTGGGCTAAACCATTAAGAAATAAAGGAGAAGATCATTATGCAAATTAAATGTGATATTAAAAATAATATTATTTTGCCAATGGTTCTTAGCTAAAGTGGTTGGGATTGTGGCTTGTCATCCCATCCACCTAGGTTGAACTCTGAGGCATGCTTTAGCCTATATTGATTAGGTTCAAGTAAGTTTCATAGTGATGGTGGAATTTAGTCAATTCATAAAATATAATGGAATAAAAGAGTGTGACTTTTGCTATACTAAAATGATGGAAGATGAAAAAAACTTTCTGTCAAATTGTTTGTCTTATATATCATATAACATGGCCATAGAAACCAAATATTAAATAATTAAGTGTAATTTCATTCCTTTTTAAAATCAAATAAACCATATGATTCTTAATGGATGCGAATCATCATCAACATATTTCTCAGTGCTTAAATATATTAAATGTCTACTTCCATGTTATTTATTTTTCAACATGATATCAAAATAACATCATTTAAATATTAATTTTAAAAATATATTAATATTAATTTTATTTTAAACTAAATAAATAGTTAAATAAATATATTTTTTAATTTTTTATAAAGCTTAACATATTAACAATCATCTCACAAGGGAGGGGGCCACAAAACCTTAGGGTAGGGGGATTAGGGTGTGGAATGACTTGGAATCATAATAGGCTGAGTAAGATTCTAGTCGGAATGGTTGAGTAAGATACTAGCACTAAACAACAACAACAATTAATTACGAAAATATTAAAAAAAAAATTAATAAAATTGGATTAAAATAGAATGAAGATATTTAATGTGGTCATAGTAAAATAAAAAAAATTAATTATTTTTAATATTTAATAAGAGTTTTATAAATTACTGATGGATATATATTATATTTAAATATTTATTTTTAAATTAATTTACATTTATATAGCCACTCATAATATTAATAATGTAATATTAATTGATAATTTAATAATTAAAATATAATAAATTTTCTTTCTTTAGACGTCTGATCATCCGCTCGATCAACGGCGAGAAAATATACGAAATATCCAAGTATTATACCTTAGTTAATGTATGATATTATGAGCGGAAGCGATTAACAATGTGTTTATGATCACGTATAGCATATAATTAGTGTCTTAAATCTAATGCATTTAAATAAATTATATAAAATGCGTGACACATTTAGATAACCCATTGTTTAAATTCTACATGGTGCAATGTGTTTATGATCACGTATAGCATATAATTAGTGTCTTAAATCTAATGCATTTAAATAAATTATATAAAATGCGTGACACATTTAGATAACCCATTGTTTAAATTCTACATGGTGAATTAAAAATGGTATATAGTATTTAATAGGTAAATGTTTTGCGTGGAATTTTAAGTAAAGTTAACTAAATAAATTAACTAATATTAAAAAAAAAATAATCACTTAAGGGGAAAAATTGAGCCTATTTAAGAATTGCTTCACTGTAATATTTTATTTTGAATGTAGTATTATTGAAATTTTTTAATACAGAGAATAATTTTGTAATTTATGCTTTAAATGTTTTAAAGCTTTATCTCTATTAGAATATATTAATTAAGATTGATAATTTCTAATAAACATAGTGCAATAAAATATTTAAAATATTTAAAGCATAAAGTCTATATTAAAAGGATTCAATAGTGCTACATTATAATTTGGATGAGTTAATTATCTATGTTATAAATGATTCTAGCAATTTTATAATTTTCACAATGGAATATTACGTTGAAAATTTTTTAAATTGTTTCGAACTTTTTTAGCTTTTAAATAAAAGAATATCTCAATTATCATCTCAAATACTTCAACTTAATTTTTCTCTGTTTATACATAAAGCATTTGAATATTATTATGAAAAAAGTTGATACAATTAACACACAACATTTAACAAGTGTAATATGCAGCTTTGTTGCTTAGTAACTACCTATTATGCATAATTGATAAAAAAACTTATTGTAACTAGGATAATAATAATAATACTACTATGCAAAAAATGTATATATTTATAGTGATTTTTTAACCTACTTGTTAAAAGTATATTACTATTTTCTTACATCTAACATAATGTACTAACTAGGATTTTTAAATGACATTAACTTCCATGGTTGATCATGGTTTGTGATATACTTGAGACACAAATTTAAGATATCTTTTTTGGTGATCACAAAGACACATAGTCTAAATCCTATGTTATAGGACAACTAACATACTATAGTAATTAGGAGTTATAATGTTACTAACTTCCATGAGGAAGAATGTTTTATGATATGTTTGAGATACAAATCCAAGTTTGTGTAAGAAAATAGTAATATAATTAAAAAGAAGTAGGTTAAAAAATCACTATAAATATAGACATTTTTTTTCATAGTAGTAGTATTATTTTTGTCCTTATTACAATAATTTTTTCTATCAATTACACATAATAGGAAAGTAATAAGAAACAACACTGCATATTACACTTGTTGAATGTGTGTGTTAATTGTATCAACGTTTTTCACAATAATATGCAAATTCTTTACGTAGAAAGAGAGAAAAATTAAGTTGAAGTATTTGGGATGTGTTGACGATGCCCGACCCACCAAGATTCAAGGGATCTTCCTAGTATGAAGTCCCAACTAGACCTCACACCGTTTGGTGTAGGAGTCTCATCTGGTATGTTGGCTCGATTGCGATTATCTTAAAGATATCCCTTAGCTCTTTCTTGTCGGCACGTGAGAGTGGTCTAGTTCATCTTCAAACACTGAGGTTCGCTTTCTTGGTGAGTGCTTAGTGTTACTTGTGTCAAGGTTCTTTCACCACAGAGGGAGGGGGTGGATGTGAGTCTCCAGTTGGAAGGGAAGAGTCCCAATTCTCTCATAGATACACAACACAACAAGACATGCATAGCTTCCGGAGGAATAGTCCACACTGATGCAACAGTCACAACATATAAGAGGGGATAACATGTATAACACTCAACAAAGTAGTTTGCGTGAGTGCGATGGTCATTATAACAATTTGATGGGAAAGGTTTTGTCTGATGTTTGGTGAGGCATGCCGTGTGGGAAAGACAACGTTAACAACTTATACAACACATTTTCATAAACATATGTATTAAAACAACCGAAATAATTCAATTGTTTTAACACAGGTTAAAGTAACATGCATTACAAGTGTTCTAAGATAAGTTTTACAAACAATTACAATACATGTGTGAAAACATGCTGGCATGTTATCAGGCTTTTGAATTAAGTGAAAGTTCTAAGACACATTAGTACACCATACATCACTAACCCCATGAGAGGGGCGTTGAAGCGCTACTCACTCCTCAAAGAAAATTTTATAGACTCTTAGGGCTATGTCGGAGGATCCAAGGTGAAAAAGTCCATTGCATGTACAAATGAGGGGGTATTTATAGACAAGGGTATAACTAGCCCTTGTGACTATTTGATTTCCCTCATGATTGTTTGACTTATTTGACTCTTGAGCTTTACATTACTCTTCGTATGACATGTGGTTCTCTTGGAATTCCACGTTACATTTCATTGATTTACAACAATATGGCCCATAGTAGTGATGTGGTCGAGATTACTCATGACACGACTCAACACGATAGTGCTGGTATGTTCATGTTTCTGGTGGTGTCCATGTTGAGTTGTAGTGCTACTAAGTGATGATTGTGCTCTTGGTGTATCATAGCTTTACCTCTGCATGGCAAGGTGTGTGGAGTCTTTGACGGTCTTCGTGTTCGCTTGATGTTGCATGTGCAAGTCTCTCCTTCACTTGTACTTTCATATGGTTCATGTGTTTGTTCGCGAAAATATCTCCTTGCATGCATTGCTAGTTCACGAAAAAATATCCTCGCATGCATCGTCCATTCGCAAGAAAATCTCCTCACATGCATCGTTCATTCAGCTGTTCGCAAACAAATCTCCTTGCATGTGCTCTCCTTGTTCATCCCATCTATCTTCATGTCATATCTTGTCCATGTACCTGTATCTACAATCACTCCTGACGAGACAACATCAAATCCATAAACCTCCTAGTATACCATGATGCATTGTCATTTTCTTACAGATATGAGGGAATAAAAGAAAGGAAAAGGCCATGAAACCGTGCAATGCAGATTTCAAGCTGGGATGCGGTCTTCGAGTACTGTCGTTGAAAATTGCATAGAAGTCATTGGGAGATTGAGATGGAAAATTCGGATCAGCAGTGATTGTCCGTGGGATCTGGCTCAATTGGCGGGAAAATATGTGCAATTTTTTGTGGGAATCAATGTAGGAAGTAGAGGTGCTTTGTACAAAAATCTGTGCAATTCCTTTGGGGCAGTGGCAGTGGGTTGCAGGACGCTTGCCGAGAAAAAAGCACATTTTTTTCAAGGAGCTGGTAGCGGGCTACAAGGGTGTTGCTAGTGACAAATTCACAATATCTAGGAGGCTTGCCTACTAGACATCCCATCATAGTTTCTAAGTTGAGCGGGATGCTCGGCATATCAATGACTGCTTATGAAAACTGTGCAGTTTTCTGGTTGAGAAGCAGGCCAATTGTCTAGGTGTCTGGCTGGAAAAACTGTGAAATTTTTTGAGGGAGACATGGATGGACACAAAGTGTCTATCTGGCATGTCAGCACAAGTTCTTTAGTTAGTAGTGCAGGTAAGGTCTGCAGCTTTTGCGCAATTTTTTGGGCGAGTGAGTCCCAAGGTCACTGCCTGATCAAACTCTTTGGTTAATCAACTGGAGGGTTGGTTGATTCACTTGTGAGAAACATAGATTGAGATGGCTTACTAAGAAAGTTTTCACTATTCTGGGTTACAGTTAGTTCGGTTGATTCCAGGATTGCACAGTGTAGGCTGCCTGGGCGACAACCTCAAGATATGAGTAATTCTAGGGAGCAACACATGTTCACTGAGGGCTGAAATTGCGCAATGCATCTCAGTGAGGGTCCATGATCTGATAATCACCCTATGAGTGACATCAGTTGAAGTTTTATTAAACTAAAGGTATTACAGACTCGTGTCGATGTGTGTTCTGTGTTATTTAAGCAACGGATCGATCAGATTGCCAATACACAGAAATTTAAATGGAAAGACAACAAAGAAATACAATAAGCAACAACAAAGACACAAGCAATTTTTAATAATGACTTCACCCTATTCTCCAATGCCACGTCTCCAGTCCAGCTTTCAATGGTGGCCTTGTTTTATTGTGTCTTTAAATAGACAATTACAATGCAGGGACTCAACGTGAGTTCTCTTGAAGCAGGTTTTCCTTGGGAGGCTGGTTCTTGGGTTCACCAAGCCACTGGAGTACATAGTCTCTTCTTCCCACCAGCTTTGTGACCTTCTGGTCTACAGTGGTTAGAGACCAATGTGGTGCTCAACCCAGAAAAATCCCTCTATGGGGTGGCTTGAATCTCTCAAGCTCGATGGTGCTCGATGATGCCGTTGCATTAGCTTGGCCCTCTATCTCGTCCTGCTTTTCTCTTGCTTTACTGCCTTCTTCTTTGTGTATTCCGTCCTCCTCTAGGGATTCTGGTCTCTTCCCTTCGTCTACTGCACTATGACTTGACTATTTATTATGTCTCTATTCATGGCTTTTAGCCATTCGTTTCCATGCCTATTCGATTCCTCTTCCACCTCTTTCGATTCGCCTTCTGCAACTATGCTTGGAGTTCCCTGTTCGGTATCAGCATGAACGCTTAGGGAGTGGCGACATGTCCTTATCTAAACAGTGCCAGCCTGCTCAACGGTTCGTTTCTTCAGTTACATCATGGATGCATTCTTCCTCCACCGTGGCAGTCAAACGGATTCCAAATCCCTTTAGAACATGGCTTAATTCCCTGTCGATTTCGCTTCCTACATCGGGCGCAATCTCAGTCATCCGATCTGGGACCCCCAGATCCATTGTTGTTCACATGTCCCACACGGTTGACTTCCTCGACCAATAATGCATGATCAATGATGATTTTCTCTCTCCTCCACTGCCATGTGTCGATCATTGAGTGGGATTGCTCGGCTTTCTCCAAAACTGTTTACCATTTAAGGGCATCCTCATCAATACCACCAGTTTCCAGAGCGCGGGTCCCGCCTTGTATGAGTAGCGCTTTTTGCCTTTCCCGCTGGCGATTTTCTGGTTCGCCATGCATCCAAGTGCTCGGGCTTCCCTAATTTCGGCCATGTTCACCCAATCGCGCATCAAAAATCACCTCCTTTTCCCGATCCGGGGCTCCTAGGGGCTACTTTTACCTCCTGCACAGTCTCCATGGGCCTCGGTCAGCATGCCTTGACTGAGGTCCTCATCGTTCCACACTGGCTGCCATTGCTGCTGGTTTAGGGTGTTTTTGATCGCTGCTTCTGGAATTTTTAGAGATTCGTCCTGACTTGATACAGTCATGGTTCTTTGCCAGTCTTTGATGGATCCAATTCAGATCATGGCCTTCCCACTGAAAGAGCTTTTGGACCACCAAAATTTGGCTTTCAAGCATCGACTAAGTGAGGGTATTGCTTTCTCACTTGTCCAATCTGAATCCACTTCATATTGCTTGGCTTCGAACCTTTGAGCCCAATCTTGAGGTATTCCACTTGTCCAGTCTTACCTTCCTATCCAACACTGTGTCTTCCCGTAATTCATTAAGACATTCAGGTAGCAGGTTATCAATAGAAGGTAATTAACTCTGATCTTCAGGGTCCTCAAGCATTGAAGGTTCAAACAACCTCAAGCAATCTGTGTTTACAACTGAGTAGATGTGCATGTAAGCTAGTAGATCAAGGCGAAACGAATTTTCACCAATCTTCTCAAGTATCCTAGAGGGTCCATACCTGATAGGTTTTAGCTTTTTACCTTCTCCTTTCATCATGTCCTTCCTGATATAAAGCCAGACTTGGTCTCCAACTTGTAAACTATGCTCCATCTGATGCTTATCATGCCTAGCCTTGTACTTGGCCTGGCTCTTTTCCAGCTGTTCCTGTACTGCCTGGTGGATCTTCTGGATCTATTCAATGAAACTAGTTTCCTTGTCCACATCACTGTGTCTATCAACCATGGTATCTTTACCAAAGATAAAATCCAAAGGAGACCTTGCTATGAAGCCAAGACACGTCTCAAAAGGAGATGTTTATGTAGAAGAGTGTTTGGCTCTATTATAAGCATGTTGCACATAAGTCAACTGTTCAACCCAAAGCTTAGGGTGTTTGTTGCAATATCCTCTCAGTAACTGGATCACCGTCCTGTTAACTAATTTTGTTTGGCCATTTGTTTGTGGATGAAAAGCTGTACTTTTCTTCAATTTGGTGTTCATTAGTTCCCACAGACTTGACCAAAAATTCCCCACAAATCAAGTGTCTTAATCAGATACAATAGAAGTGGGTAATCCAGAATGAACCCATACATGTTCAAAGAATAATTTTGCAGTTTGTTCAGCTGTAATCTCTTTACTACAGGTTATCAAAATACACATTTTGCTGAACCTATCCACAAAAACATATAGATAATCATGAACTTTCCTAGATTTAGGTAGTCCTCCAACAAAATCCATGGAAATGCTTTCCCAAGGGTGAGAAGGAACTAGCAATGGAGTGTACAAGCCTAGTTTTCTATTGCTGGGCTTGCTTTCCGCACACATAGCACATCCCTTTACATATCTAGAAACTGTCTCAGTCATTCTCAGCCAATAGCAGAACCTTTGCAGCTGTTCAACTGTTTTACTTACACCAAAGTGACCTGATATCAGAGAAGTGTGTGCTTCCCTAATTATCTTTATTCTCTTAGTTTGTGGAATGCAAAGTTTCCCACAATGATATAAGAGTCGGTCCTTCATGTGACAGTCCAATTCTTCTATTCTTTTGCCTTGACTCAAAGTTGCATATACATCCTTAAAGTCCATATCCTGAGCATATTGTTCTATGTAGCTTTCATGCAGCATAGAATTATGCTTAAGTATGGTAGATGGATTTATAATGGGTCTAGATAACATGTGTGCAACCTTGTTATGTATGCCCTTTTTATATTTGATGACTAAATGAAATTTTTGTAGAAAACCCATCCATCTGTAATGTATTGATTGCTACAACTTAGTTTGGGAGTGAATATATTGAAGTGGTTGATGATCAGTATGTATTACTGTCTCTTTTCCCATTAAGTAATGTTTCCAATTTTTCACACTCTAAACTAATGCATACAATTCTTTATCATATGTAGGATAGTTAAATACTATAGGATTAAAAGTCTTAGAATGATAACATATGGGTTTACCGTGCTGTGTCAACACTACTCCCATGGCATAGTAACTGGCATCAGTTTGGATCTCAAATCATCTTTGTAGATCTGGTAGTGCTAGTACTGGTGTTATAGTAATGTTTTCTTTCAAGGTGTCGAAGGATTTTTGCTGTTTGCCTCCCCACTAAAACACCTTGTTCAATCCTATCAAGGCATGTAAGGGAGCTGAAATTGAGGAAAAATTTGAAATGAACTTCCTCCAATATTGTGCTGCTCCTAAGAAGCTTCTCACTTCTGTAGCAGACTTAGGTTTAGGCCAGTTTACAATGACTACCACTTTAGAGGGATCTATTTTCAATTCACCTCCCCCTACTATATGACCCAAATAATTTAGAGAGGTTTTGCCAAATTCACATTTGGAGAGTTTAACATAAAGTTTTTCTCTTTTCAGAACATCTAATGTCTACTTAACATGCCTTAAATGTTCTTCCCACATTTACTAAAAATCAGAATCCCATCCAGATACACAATAACAAAATCATCAAGAAAAGGTCTGAGTATATCATTCATTAATCTCATGAAAGTAGCAGGAGAATTAGTTAAGCCAAAAGGTATAACCAACCATTCATACAATCCCTGCTTTGTTTTGAAAGTAGTCTTCCATGCATCTTGCTCTGCAACTCTGACCTGATGGTATCCACTATGCAAATCCAACTTCATGAAATAAACATCTTCCTTCAATTGATCTAAAAGATTATCTATACAAAGAAGGGGATAACGATTTTTTATTGTTATCTTATTCAGTGCTCAGTAGTCAATGCACATTCTCCACGAGCCATCTTTATTTCTCACCAAAACGATTGGTGACCCACATGGTCATGTGCTAGGCCTAATGAACCCTTTCTCGAGCAACTCCTGCACCTGCCTCTTGATTTCACCATTCTGTAAAGAAGACAACCTGTACATCCCAATGTTAGGCAATGGAACATCTTGCTGCAAAATAATATCATGTACTATTCCCTTTTTGGGTGGCAGACCTTTAGGTTCTTGGAATAAGACATCATATTCTGAAATAATCTTTTCTATATCAGCTTGCTGATTAGCATTACAACCTTCAAATACATTGGTTTTATTAGGTTTCTTTTCCTTTACAGCCATCAGTAGGAACTGTTTGCATGAATTTATCATTCTTTTCATCTGTCCTGAGTTTATGAGAGTATAATTATTCTTGAGCTTGTGAGCTCTCACAAAGTATTTGGTTCCACCTTTAACAAGTAGATACTTGTTCTCAACTCTATAGAAAATAGCCTTTCTGTCATACAAGTAAGGACTTCCTAAAGCAATTCCACATATATCCAAATGAATTACATCTAACTCAACCTCATCTACAAATGCTGACCCAAAAGAAAACTTGAGTTTGAACTGTCTAGTCACTTGTAGTTGTGCTTTATCATTCAACCATCCTAATGGTTATGGTTTCTTATGAGGTGTAGATGTTAATCCAATTTCTTTACAATTGCTTCAGAAATTAGATTTACTTGTGAGCCACTATCAAACAAAGTATCAATGTTTTGATTTTTGGAAACAACTCGAATATGGAAAAGCTCATGTCTTTTTCTCTCATGTTCTTCATCAATAACAGATTGAGCAGAATTACTAGTAGATGCTTCAGAATTCTTACCTTTTATACCTGTGGCTGCAATGATTGTTTCATCTCTCCAGTCTGACCCCAATTTTTTTTGAATAGCTGTAGCAGTCTTCTTCCTGTTTCCCTTGAACTTCTTAGGTCTCAGCTCTGGATGCAGAATCCAATAGGGCTCATCATCATGCCCATCCTTTTTACAATGAGTGCATGAAGCTTTTCCTTTCTATGCAGTGTTAGCCTTTCTTGCTTTCCACTTCTGCTTTCTTTTCTCCTTTCTCTTACTTGCAGTGGGTTGGGATGGTCCCCCAACTTCTGGATTTCCATTCTTTCCTCTAGCTTCTAGATGAGTAGCTTGTACATATACCTCATCTATACTAGTGGGGTTAAACATGAAGATGGTATGCCTCATGTAGCTGTGTAGACCACCAATGTACTTCAAAAGAGTTTTTGGTGAGTCTAATGAGATACCCAACATCAATGCTCTCTTTCTGAACTCTTGAGTATACCCTTGCACACTCTACCCTTTCAACTGCCGAAGAGTTTGCCGACTCATCATGGCTTGTTACATGTAGGCCAATGGATAGAACTGCTTTTTGATTGCAGCAACAAATTCACTCCAAACAGAGATGGTATTACCATGTTTCTTCATATCAGCTTGGGTTCTACCTTCCCACCAAACCAAGGTAGTGCCTCCTAGGCGTAAGCTTGCCAGCTAATTCTTACTCTTGTCCGAGTCTATGTTCTGTACCTTGCAATATACATCAATTTGTCTAATCCAATTGTCCAACTTTTCAGCATTTAGCTCTCCATCATATATAAGCAAATCAAATTTAACATCTATTTTAATCAAATATGCTTTCTTATTACGCACAGGGCTATTAGGAGGTGTGAGAAAGCTTTCCTCTTTCCCCTTTCCTTTTGAGTGGTCATGGGAATGAGACCCATCTTTTTATTTATCGTGTTTAGAACCTGATGAATCTTCATCCTTATGCTTTCTAAAGTCCCTATACATTTCTTCTACCATAGAATTTATAACTAGGAAAGTTTCTATGAATTGATGTTCTGGCCCCATATAACCTTCCTCTAACATTGTCTTCCGAAGATAGACTCTCCCAATTTCAGGATTAGTTTCCACCAACTCTCCTTCTCCTAATTTGAGCTTTGATCTAGTGAGCATTCACAGCTAAACCAACACAAGCTTGTCTAACCTTACAGCCTACTGCTCTGAGACCACTTGATCTGATAATCACCCTATGAGTGACATTAGTTGAAGTTTTATTAAACAAAGGGTATTACAGACTCATGTTCCGGTGTGTGTTCTGTGTTATTTAAGAAACGGATCAATCCAATTGCCAATACACAGACATTTAAATGGAAAGACAACAGAGAAATATAGTAAGCAACCATAAAGACACAAGCAATTTTTAATAAGGAGTTCACCCTATTCTCCAGGGCTACATATCCAGTCCAGCTTTCAGTGGTGGCCTTCTTTTATTGTGTCTTTAAACAAAGAATTGCAATGCAAGGGCTCAATGTGAGTTCTCCTGAAGCAGGTTTTGCTTGGAAGGGTGGTTCTTAGTTCCCCAAGCCATTGGAGTACACAGTCTCTTCTTCCCACCAGCTCTGTGACCTTCTAGTCTACAGTGGTAAGAGCCCAACGTGGTGCTCAACTCGGATAGATCCCTCTATGGGGTGGCTCGAATCTAGCAAGCTTGGTGGTGCTAGATGCTGCTGCTATGTCAGCTCTGCCCTCTATCTCATCCTGCTTTTCTCTTGCTTTACTGCCTTTTTCTTTGTGTATTTCGTCCTCCTATCGGGATTCTAGTCTTTTCCCTTCGTCTCTCAGACTTCACTCTGACTTGACTGTGTATTCTGTCTCTATTCATGGCTTTTAGCCATTCGTTTCCATGCCTGTTCGGTTCCTCTTCCACCTCTGACGATTCACCTTCTACAGCTGTTCTTGGAGTTCCCTGTAAGGCATCAGCATGAACGCTCAAGGAGTGGCCACATGTCCTCATCTGAATAGTGCCATCCTGCTCGTCGGTTTGTTTCTTCAGTTACGTCGTGGATGTGTTCTTCCTCCACTGTGGCAGTCAAATAGATTCCAAATCCCTTTAGAGCGCGGCTTAATTCCCTGTCGATTCCACTTCCTACATCGGGTACAATCTCAGCAATCTGATCTGGGAACCCCAGATCCAATGTCATTCGCATGTCCCATGCGGTTGACTTGCTCGACCGATAACGTGCGATCAACGGCGGTTTTCCCTCTCCTCAGCTGCCATGCGTCAATCATTGAGTGGGGTTGCTACGCTTTCTCCAAAACCATTTACTATTTGAGGGCGCCTCGATTAATACTGTTGGTTTCCAGAGCAGGGGTCCCACCTTGTATGATTAGCGCTTTTTTACTTTCTCGCCCATGGTTTTTCAATTCGCCATGCATCCAAGTGCTCGGACTTCCCCCATTTCAGCCCAATGATGCATAATTAGCTCCTTTTCCTGATCTGGGGCTTCCAGGGGCTACTTTGACCTCCTGCGCAGTCTGCATGGGCCTCGATCAACGCGCCTTGACCAAGGTTCTCATCGTTCCATGTTGGCTGCCATTGCCGCTGGTTCAAGGTGTTTTTGATTGTTGTTTCTGGAATTTTTAGAGATTCGTCCTAACCTGATACAGTCGTGGTTCTTTACCAATCTTTGGTGGATCCAATTTGGATCAGTCGAGTTGTTGGAGGTGATCCATATGCATTAATCTTTGTACAAATTGCCACCATGTCCCACACTTCTTCAATCAAGTGAGACAATAAGAGTCTGCGCCCCCTCCTGAATGAGTGCAAATGCACCACAACATAATCAAAATCACATTTCTATGCTCTGTAGGCAGGTAACTGCCAAGTCAAAAGAAAGAATGTTGTGCATGGAATACACCATGAGGGAGGCCTTGTTAACACACTCTGCCACACGAATTTCAAGATTGGGAAATGTATGATAGATCCACCACCTTCACATTTCTTTATTCTACTTAACCATATGATATCTCATTAATGATATCATCATGTAGACCATCCATATGCATTAAACTTTATGAGTACGTGTTGCCCCATCTTAGTTCTTCAAAGAAGTAGAAGAGTAACAATTTGCACTACCCATATCTATCTCAAAATTCAAGCTTTCTAAAACATCATTATATTTCTTTAATTTAGTTATATATATATATATATATATATATATATATATATATATATATGTATATATGTATATATATTTGGGATGTACGAGATTAGCTTATACTCTAAGAAGAAGTCAATAAGTGATATTTAAAATATCCATCATAAGAAATGAAACCCTCAATTTTTTTTATACGTAAGCTATAAAATGATTTCATATAATCTCTTTAAATATAATAATGCTTTCATACCATCTCATTAAATATAAGCATATAGTTCATCACTACTTTAAGGTGTCTTTACCTAAGTATTAAAAAGTCAAATCTTTCCACCATTATAGATTTAATGTTATCACACTTTTTAACCATAGGCACTGTTAGGGTGACGACATTATCTACACTAATTGTTGATTATTATTTGAAGGAATGCATAAATTTTTAAACATCTATTTCACTGTGAAAAATATAGTTGTGATTTTGATTTCGATTGGATTCGAAAATTTACAAACTGAAAATTGACAATATGAAAAGTCATTACAATCTTTAGGAGTCAAAAGATAGATCTTAACACTAAAAAATATCTTAAATTCATCTTCTTCTTAACAGATAAAGTATATGACAGTTACATACAATCAACATTCAATAGAATGTATATGATCTTCCCAAATCACATGATAAGGAGGATGAGGTGTGATCTAAATCACCACCAAAATACCAGGAAAGATGACCATTTCAACTGAGAGACGTTATATTCAACATATCTTATGAACCTGAAAGAAACTATATTATCAAAACATAAACAATCCTGTCTATATGCCACATTCCTTCAATGTGCAGCAAAAAACCAAGATAATATATATATACAACAAAATTTACAAAAAAGAGTGTGAACAGGAAAGCTAGTGATTTAACCTGGAAATGGGAAGTCAGCCATATCAAGAATGTATTGTTCCCAAGTGATCTCTAAGTGCAATTTGCCAATCAACCCCAGTAAGCCTTTCTTGGATAATTTGTTTGCTTCTTTGTTCAAGTTCCTTCCAATATGTTGGATTATGGAGCAGCCATGGAGTTGCCATAGAATTTCGATCCTTTCCAACCATCCTTGTAGCATGGGGTTATTGATGAAGGCCCTCCCCATGACCTGATCAATAATAATCTTCGAATCTCCATAAATATGAATAATGGGGTTTCTAAGGAAAATTTTGAACCAGAGGAGCCCCTAGAGAGCTAATTCTTTTGCTTTGTTATTGGTACCACAACCACCATTCCAGTAGACCCTGTATGACAAATCAGCAGTCATAGCTATCTAAAAGCCACATGCACAAGAGTTCCTTTGACTTACCCCACTGAAAAACCCCATTGGGTACATGAATTGCATATTTATATGCTTATGTGGACCAATATTAGTGCATGGGGATTGAGCATAATATATTGAAAGATTAGTGGTGATTCTTTCAATAATAAAAAAGAAATCTTCCAAAGAGTTCTGGAAGACGTACCCGTTTCTCCAATTCCAGATGGCCAAGAAGAGGAAAAGGGGAATGGATCTCCAGGAAGATTTTGGTGCACACCACCATTTTAATGAGTCCCTGATGTAGTTATGGTGAATGTATGGGAAGACAATGAGGGAAGTTATCTTTTTCCATACCTGAATAGTATATTGGCAGTGCAGAAACATGTGGTCGTTATCCTCAACATCATTTTTGGAAATAGTGCATATCCCGGAACCATGCCAATTCCTTTTCTGCAAATTGTCCCATACAAGATTTCTATTATGATAGACAAGCCATGTGAAGAGTATAACTTTAATTGGATCTTTAGTTTCCCAAAAGGCATATAAAATTTGGTGCTCCCCCTGTCTGGCGACCATGCTAGAAAGAGTAGAGTATGTGTCAGCAACTATGATGTTATCAGTTGCAATCTTTCCCAACCATATGCTTTTGTCCTATGATCCTATGTGGCAAATGTGAAAGAGTAGAGTATGTGTCAGCAACTATGATGTTATTAGTTGCAATCTTTCCCAACCATATGCTTTTTTCCTATGATTCTGTGTGGCAAATGTCGAGATGCATCATTGTAGATATAGTCTGATTCCACTCCCATTCCTTTTGACAAAAAAACCCCAATTCTTGGGCTTTTTTCCATATAAGGAGTGGTCCTTTCCAACCATTTAAGACTTGACCCCAGAATAATATGCCATGTCCATTAAGATGTTGGATAATCCTCTTAGAGATGGTGAAATCTGTTCCAGCACCCAAGATTGGGTCAATGCCGATGAGAATATGGTTACCCGATTGAAACTTCCAAGAAAAATGGTGGATAAATATATTTTCAAATTTCAAGAAGCTTAGCCAGATAGCCAATCCCTGTTTGATGCCAATGGTGCCATTCCTGTACGAAAAACTGAAATCTTTATCCTTAAGATACTTATGTTGAATGATCTTTCTCCATGTTCCAACTCCAAATAAACCCCTCCAAAGGGATTTTATCAGTACTGCTCCCCCAAAACGATGAAAGTCCATGATTCCCCATCCACCCATACCCTTAGGAAAAGTGATGTTGGATAATTTGGTCAAATGGTATTTTTTCCCATATCGACTTCCCCCCCAAATGAAGTTTGTCATTAGGCAGTTTAGATTGTTAATGATGGATGCAAGGATATGGGAGAGATGAGCCCAATAGACCCCCATTTATGACAGAATGGCTTGGGTGAGGATAACCTGGCCCCCTAAAGACAGGCATCTAAACTCCCAACCATAGATCTTTTTGAAGAATCGATCACCAAGCCATTGCCAATCAACAATTCTGTAGCAAGAGAGTTTGATATTGATAACCAAGATATTTCAAACCATTTTGAATTGGCATTGCCTCAATACCAAATAAACCTTTGATATATGAAACAATATCCAAGTCAGATTGTCCATGATATAGAACAAATTTATTAGCATTCATGTGTAAACCATATACATTAGAAAATCTACTGAAAATGTGAGAGAGACATAACCAAGAAAAATGACAAAGCATACCCATGATGAGAATGTCGTCAACAAAGAGGTTATGAGAAATGCTAATGTTGTTTCCCATCTTCAGTGGTTGAAATTGGTCCTCTAGGACCGCTATTTTAATATGCAAGCTTAGACAATCCATAACAAGGATGAATAAAAGAGGGGATAGTGAACATCCCTGTCGAAGACCCCTGCTAGCCTAGAATAACTTTCTTGTATACCCATTAATGATGACAACATAGTTGACATTATCCACACAAGCCATAATCCAGTTAACACATCTAGGTTGCAATCAAATCTTGATAAGGACAAGTTGGAGAAAACCCCAATCCAGATAGTCATATTCCTTTCGAAGATCAATCTGTATAATAGTAGCATCAAGATGCCTAGTGTGAATCGAGTGCATTCCTTCCTGTGCATTTTCCACAACATCATGGATGAGTCTATTTGGGAGAAGTCCATGCTGTTTAGGGGTGATGTAGCGAGAGAATGTTTTGTGCATGCGGCCAACAATAGTCTTTGATATGATTTTGTAAATGACGTTGCACAAAGAAATAGGCCTGTAGTCAGAGAAGCCCTTTGTAGAGTTGTTTTTAGGAATGAGGGCGATATATGTGGAAGTGATATGGTCATGGATGAAACCCGAGGTCCTGGATTCCTCAATCATGTCCAGAAGATCTCCTTTGAGGGTATCAAAAAATGTGTGAAAATTTCAATCATTCACCCATCAGGACTAAGGCTTTTGTCTCCTTTAAATGACTTGATAACGCCCAAAAGTTATTCTTCAGAGACTTTCATAAAGAAATCTTCATTTTTCTCAGTATCATACATAATCGGGTAAGAATCAGTGCCCCATACAATATCTTCAATATAAATATTATCATTCTTAACATATGCCATTTGGAAGAATTGAACAGTAGCATCGCTGATCCCTTCTTGAGTCCGGTGAATGTGTCCATCAACGTCCATAATCTCCCATATGGTGTTTATATTGTGGCAATGGTTAGCATATCAGTGAATCAACTATAGGTATTATCTGGCGGTAAATAAACTCCAAGAGTGCACTCATTATCATTTTCTAAAGGTGCGTTCATTATCATTTAACATATATTGCAGATATTCTCTGTTTGGATTTTTCTTTTTTTCACACATTTTAAACTTAAAGTGTCAAAGTTTACACAATTTAAGTTTAATGTTTTAAAATTAAAAAAAAAAAAAAAAAAAAAATTATACATTCCAACCACATGAAAAAACACCACTCCATAATGTATATTACAGATATTCTATGTTTGGATTATTAATAATTTCCAATTTCAGATTATAAAATTAGTATATTAATATTATATTAATTAAAATCAAATATAATTTAAAAATTAATTAATTTAGGTTTTTCTCTTTTTGTTAGAGGAATTGGCGAATGCTAACCACACCATAGCAACACAAAACCCATGGGTGAACTAAAGAATTTGAATATGGAAGCACATGGAACATAATACTTCATTTTCACAAATATCACCAATCAAAATACCACTCAAAAGATAATCAATTTAAATTATTAAAAATATTAAAAATTTTAAAATGCTATTCTAATATTAATAACTATATATCTTAAAGTTATTTAAAATAATTATATATTAATTTAATTCTTATTTTAAAATAAAATACAATATCAAAAATGGAAAATTTATTTTGTTTTCCTTAATAATATATTTATTATTGAAACTAATGGCTTGATATATCAATAGCCTGATAAATTTTAATACCTTCTACTTAAAGAAATGACTTCTACTTAATAACAAAGAGCTCAGAGCTCAACGTCGCATGTACCAAAGAGCTCAGAGCTCAGCACCGGGTGTAGCAGAGAGCTCAACACCAAAAGGAAATTGAAGAGAAGAATATGCAGACAATTTGGGCAGTGACATGTACCACAGAAGTGGCATGTACTAGAGAAAATTTATTTTATTTTCCTTAATATTATATTTATTATTGAAACTAATGGCTCGATCTGATAAATTTGAGTACCTTTTACTTAAATAAATGACTTCTATTTAATAACAAAGAGCTCACACCTCAATGTCATGTGCACTCAAGAGCTCAAAGCTCAGCACCGGGTGTAGTAGAGAGCTCAGCACCAAAAGGAAATTGAAGAGAAGAATATGTAGCCAATTTGGGAAGTAACATGTACCAAGGCAATGGCTTGTACCAGAGAAAGCTTAGGGGATTGTGGTTGTCACGGCCCTATTCTGGCGATAGTCTTTCAACCACACATAGGCAGGTGCAGCACTGCTACCCAGTTTCTTTTCACCAATACTCTCAAGTATGGACTATGCCTAACATTCAACACTTAGATTATTTTTCAACTTTTACTAAGCATTCATCTTTTTAACATAGCAGAAATACATTCATTATCATTATCATTTATAAACTTATGCAAAACGAATATAATCTTCTTTTAATAGAGAGGGAAACTCCCTGATTAGAGTTTGTCCAAATAATAATAATAATACACTTTTATAAGTATTTTTATACAATCAAAACCTTTTCCACGAAATAGCAAGTCACCTCTACACCTCTACCAATTTTTAGTTTCGCGCTATCGTTCAGGGTCACCCCACCCCGGGTCACCCTTCGTTTAGCCTTGCCCCTCAGTCCGTTTAGGGTGGTCCTCATTCAGCCTTGCCCCTCCATCATTTAGGGTCACCCTCTTCGTTCAGTAACACCCCTCTATGCAGTGATGCCCTTAGTGGCTCGCTCATCGGGAAGATGTGCCCCATTGTACAGTGATGACCTCAGTAGTTCACCTGTCAGGCAAATGTGCCCCTCTGCAACTCGTCCGGGCAAGCGCAACCCTCTGTAGCTCATCCACAGGCAGATGCAACCCCTTGTAGCTCATTTGGGTAGGGTTGCCTCACCATAGCTCATCCGGGTAGGGTCACCCCTCTACAACTCATATGAGGAGGGTCACCCCTCCACAACTCGTCGGTTCAATTTTCTGTTTTCGATCAACTACTGCATTCCTCAGTCCGCTTACACTTTCGGCCCTCTTATTTTTTCACCCTTCTTGCTTGTCCATGTCTAGAGCACACCTTGAAATTGCATTTCAAGCTTTGACTTATACCTTATCTATTTCACACATTCACAAATATATATGAACTCTCCAAGCGATAAGGTGGGTCAGCTTGCCCAGGCCAACCACTCAGTTTGACCATCATACCACATCTTTATGTCGGCTTGCCCCCATACACTAGCTCATCAAGTCCACATACCCAACCATGTACCTTATAACCTTGCCATCACAATTTTCAATACTTAGCCATTTTTTCGACTCTTTGATTTTTGGACTCTCGAGTTGGCTTTTCGCAACTCGTGTCTCGGGTGTGTTTAACCAACCACCCACTTCGCCGCACATGACTTGCTCGCTCACTGACTCATCTCACCCAGCTTGTCACCCACCGACTTGTCACACCCAGGTTGTTGCGTTTAACCAAGGGCGCGTCACCCCAACTCGTTTCATGTCACACGCACAAGTCATGGTCATGACAGTGGCTTTGGAGGACTCGTTGACGATGGCCAAACCTATTAGGAGCGTTGGAGTAATGCTCTAGCATTACTTGATTACCTAGAATTATGTAAATGTTTTATCACAATATGCTTTACATTCCTAAATTTTGTGCCTCTCTCCCTTGGGAAGAGGAAAAATAAGATGTGAAATTTTTTAATTTTTTAATTGACAAACAAAAAGTGATGTTGAGATTTAATAGGCTGAGGAAAAGTTATTATTCCATTTGAATTAAAACCTTAGCACTTATGTGTTGATTTGTGTGTGTCCACTAACACCGTAGACCATACTAGTCCTTTTTGCTTTATGGCAGGCACTGATAATAGGAGCACTTCTTTTATAATTTATAATAGTTGACGCACATAAGATTATAACGTATTTAATTGGACCATTAATTAATATGTTAATATATTGAAAATTATAAATGATATTGAGTAGTTTACTATAGTGTAAATTCAAGGTTAATTGAATTTTTAAAAGTAATTCATTTATATATATATATATATATATAAATATATATAAATATATATATATATATAAAGGTGAATTTTATTACTTGAAAAATTTTAGAGTTTATATTATGAATAAAAGTAATCTTATGTTTTTAAAGACCATAATTAGAAAAAGGTTTATGAAGACAATGATAACTGGAAATAATAAGAAATTACAAAATTTGAAATATAACTAGAGTCTTGGTCTAAGATACATTTCCTAGAAGTATTTATATCATAAGACACACAAAATATCGACATGAGATAACTATGTTAAGGGATACAAATACGAGGAATCCCCATAGGTTTAATCTTTTGGGGTGTTAATCTCCAACACATGCATGGGATGTTGAGCAATACCAAGGGGAGAAATCCAATGAAAACTACAAAGGAGTACTCTTTGTTTCTAGCAGAAATTATGGTGATAGCTTGAGTTATGGAGAGCACTGGCAATCATCAAGTCATCCTCATGACATCGCAGGTTCAAGCCGGGTGGGCTGACCATCGTTGGGTAACTCATCCAATGTTAAATTCCTTTTGCTTTGTTAATATTTTTAATGTTTTATCTTCTATTTGGCGATTACTTGTATGTCATTCTCAAAGTGCAGTGGGGGTGTGCATCAATTTTGGTTTCTCTATCTTTTGGTGCTTGTTGGACCCTTCTTGGAATCCTTTATTTGTCTCCCCTCAGCCTATCCACTTCGATATAGGCCACCATAGATTCCATTGGCAATTCGTGTTTCAGTGGGCATTATTGTTAGTTGGTTTTCTATTTTAGAGTCCATTTGCTTTTTCAGATTTTCTGTGTGATATTTTTAACTTCGGTCGTGGTAACTTGGCACAACATGCCTCTCTAGAGGATGTGTTGTTGCCGAGGCTTTAGTGGGAAAGGTACTCAGGGTCATCTGCATGCCCAAGACTAAGTTCAAGACACAACAACCATTTTTCACTCTTCCACCCCTCCAGAAATCCAAGAGAAAATTCAACAACTTGAAATTGCGATCACTAATGACCGCCACGCTACTATTCAGACTCTGAGATTCAAGTTGAAGCAACCAATTAGGTTCCTAACCCTAAACATACCAAGGAAAGACTAAGCAAATATTTGAACTCCATTAGTTTCCACAAGTAGATGAAAAGCACATGAATACCAAAATGATATAATACCATTTCTAAATGAAATCCAACACATTCAACATCATTGATGCTCTTGCCTTGCTAGTTTGGATGCTCAACTTTCTCACATAAAAAACCACTCCAATGTGTTTTGAAACCTCCAACACCAACAAAAACCAATATTGAAGATCCGACATCTTACTTCATTTGATCCTTGATGTTGTGTTGGCCACCCATGTTTTTTACTCTAAGTAGCTTAATGTATTTAAATGATCATGAACTTAACAATAATAAATGTCAACATTTTCATAAATCTAAATGTTCTATTATAAACAATTTTAGTCCCCCTTGAATCAAAGTGCGAATAAACTTAACATAAACAATATTACAAATTTTTATATAAAACCATTGTAAAACCATACAATTTCAAATTAACAAAAAAACAAGTGGAAAAATTATCTTCTACTTGCAAACTTATCTATAAAACATTTTCTTAAAATTTAAATTTAAATAATTCATTGTTAAGTTTAATTAAAGCGGTATAAGAAACAAATTAATGAAATATGCAATTTTGTATTATTTAAACGATTAATGTACAACAGTATTTTCGCAGCACAAACCTAACAGTATTTTTTTGAAAAGTAATAGTTGTCGTTGAATGGCACCCGTTTTCTAAAATGTACCCGAGTGACAAAAAAAAATTACTCTCAGATTTAATTTTTCAATACCTTGTATACGTTAGTGTACAAAATTTTTACAATTATCTATAAAAAGTATATATAAGATAATTATTTTAATTATAATATTATTTAATATTTTTATTAAAATAATACTAATAAAACTATATACCAATAAACATGTTTAATAATTTTCATAAAATTTTATTTATTCGAATTTAAGATTTTGTAATCTATATCTTGAAAAAAAGAAAATTTTCAGTGGAAATCACATAAAAATATCAAGATCTTATAATATGTATCTTGAATAATGAGAATTTTTTTTCGTAAATATCAAGATACTTGGATGTTCAAAACAAGTCGACAAAATATTTTTGATTTGATTTCTACAGTTTTTTTCATTATCTTATTTATATTTAATACAATTCATTAGTTTGCAGTTCCAAAAAAATAAATAAATAACTTCTATGTAATGTTGTTTTTATTTTATTTTTTACATTTTCAAATTAAAGTTTAAAATAATTTGTGAGCACTTTCTATATAATTTTATTTTTAGTTTATTTTGTATGTTTTTTTAAGTATAAGATATTATGAATATTGTAGGTAGAAAATAATTTTTATTTGTATAGAAAATTAAATTTAATATAATATATATAAATGATTAGGAAATAAGTTATAATTTATGGGTGCAATTTAATTGGTAATCATTGTGTTATGAATTATTGTGTAAATCATCAGATTAAATGTTGAAATTCCTTATGGGTGAAGCCAAAAAAATAAATAAATTAGGAAATAAGTTATATAATTGAATTCCCATGTGCAATGACAATCAAGGCAAGGAGACATCTTGACATCATCCCACTTGGCCAGAAGATTGGGGGACCTTAATTAATTTATCCTTATACAAAGTCTGCCAAAGTATATTATTTTTACATGTCATATATCATTTGGTATGAAAGGGTGAAGACTTAGATAGATATACATATATATTTCTTAATTTTCAATTATTTAATAGCATTTGAAGTGGTGACTAAAGAAATATATATTTATTTATTCTCAATTATTTTATAAGTACTTTATCTTTATACAAAGTCTATGTCAAATTAAAGTATACTATTTTTACATGTAATATATCATCTCATATAAAGTGGTCACCAATATATATATATGAATAATATATATATATAATTATTATATATATATATATAATTTTATTTTTATACAAAGTAGATTCTAAATTAAAGTGAAAAATTGAAGTATTTTATTTATGGTACCAAGTTTGGGGTTACATGGAAGTAAATATGCATATAATGAAACCTTATTGTTAACTAAAGCTTTAAATACACCAAACTTTAATAGAAGTGTCATCTATTATATGTACTAGATTTATGTAAAACATTTTTTTATAGATTTTAAATAACAAAATCTATTTTATGTAATCCAAAAATTAGAAGAAAAAAAAGATGTAGAAAAGCATTTAGCATTTAGTTCATTTAGATTTAAATACAAATATTAAGAATGGATGTCAAAATTGTGTTGATAGTAAACCATTTAAAATTTCTTATTAATTTAATTTTGTGTTTTCAATATAAAATCTATTTTATGTAATAGATTTAAATAATACATTTGGTTAATTTTGATTTGATATAAAATATGTCTATATTAAAATTTTGTGCATTTAGATTTAAATAAATAAATTGAGAATCCATGTAAAATCTGTATTAATAATAAATTATGTTAATTTCTTATTAATTCAATTTATTGTATTCAATATAAAATCTCTAGAATATATTAATATTAAACACCATATTTAATGTTAATTATTATTATTATTTTATCTTTAATTATACATATTAATGTTAAACATAGAAATCTATGTAAAAATATATTTTGCATATATATATTGATGTGAATATTTTTATTAAACATTGTACTTAATAGCTTTAGACTTATTTGGGTTCATTGATGTTAGGATTAAAATATTTGGTAATTTTATATCATTCGGTTCATGTAGTATTGTGTTAATTTATAACATTAGGTTTTGAAGTTTGGGATTTTTAACATTAGAAAAATTGGTTTAATGTTAATATTTATATTCAAAATGAAAAATTGATATTGATATTATAACTATATTTGTAGAAACATTATAACATCAATAATAAACATAGACCTTATAAGTTTACTAACATTAATAATCCTTGATTATAGAGATTAGGTTTAAAAAATTGTGGAAATTTGCTCGGTGTTGTAATAATGTTATGATTACTCATTTGATTTTATACAATCTGTATATGTGAAGTTTTTCTATATGTGTAGATGGTAAATTATGTATGTATGTTAATTTTAATCTTATTCAAAATTAAATTGTTTTACTGTTATCAAATGTGTTTTTCTTTTTCGTGTTAGGTGATTTCGTTGTTTGATCACGGATCCATCTATTTGGAGTTGTCTTCCATTCTAAATACTTGAAATGGTCTTCCTCTATATATTTGGAGTTGTCTTCCATTTGAAATACTTGAAATTGTCTTCCTCTAGCTCCCTTTAACGGTTGTGATAAAGTTTAGCACTCTTTGTGTGGATTAATGTTTTAGCATTCTAAAATTTATATAATGTAGTTATGCCTCTTAATTTGATTCTTATTAGTTATACAACATTTCCATTTGGCAAATAAATTCATCAAAATTGATAATGTATTTCAATATCAATTATATTGATAATATATAGTTTTTTTATTTTATATTTTATAATTTATTAAAAATTATTTGTTGAGATTAATTAACGTTTATTTTAACTTTTAATATTTAAATTTATTTTATGACTTTGAATTCTATATTTAAATTTGGAATATAATACTCATGTTTTGATAATAAAATTATTTTAATATAATATAACATATTTTTTCATTCCATATATTCTTTTTAGTATGAGTAATGGTTCTTTTATTATACCTATATTCAATACTAATATTTATTGTGCCTATTATGGTTCATTTGCAACATTTTGCATGCCAAAACATGGAGGAATATATGGCAATGTGGGGGAATAAGAGCGAGGTTTATTGGCTGAGTGTTTCAAATTGTCATTAACTATTTATTCATATTCATCACCACCTCGTTAATTATTATTTTTTATGCTTTATTACTCCGCACTCCATATAGGATTGTAATGTGGAGGAATACGAGAAAGGTTTCTTGGTTGAGCAATGTGGAGGAATAAGAGAAAGGTTTCATGGTTGAGAAATGTGGAGGAATAAGAGAAAGGTTTCTTGGCTGAGAATTTCAAATTGTCATTAAATATTTATTGTACATGTTATTCATCACCACTCCATGTATTATAAGCAAAGCAGTGCTCTGTGGATGCATGCATTTCTTAGTTCTTGGGTTGTTGTAGTTGTTGAAGCGAAGAGATATCCAATTACAATTTACTTTAAGGATTCCCGGAATGATTTTAAGTGGTTTCTCTCGGCTTCTATCTACTAAGAAAGGTCCACAATCTTTCAGAGTCTTCATTTTCTGGACCTAGGTTGCCGATTAGAGTTGTATACAATAGTTTTTAGTCTTGTAGTTAGACATGTGATGGAATAGACCTAGTCTTAGAGAGAAAAGAATTATTTTTCCTACTATTCTTCTAGGTTAAAGTGGTAATGGTAGTAGCAAGAAGTCAAATTCCTTTATCATGATATTTCTTTAATATATGTATTGATTGTCTTTGTTGGTATAGCCATTAAAGTAGTTCAAATTTAAAAAAATGATCTGTTAATATCTCTTATTCTTTCGCCCTTGACAACGCCTGATAGCAGGTTGGACCAAGGTTGTCCGGGACTTGCCCTCCATGCCAGGGTGTTTAGCTAGGCATCATTTGCCTCATTTCTGGACTATTCTTGGATCAACATTAGTTGATAGTCTAAGGCTTAAAAAGTGTGGCTTAACCAGTGTGCTCTCAAACCATATCCTTCAATACTTTTGTGCATACTTTAAGCTTTCAACATTAAACCGGGATCAAATATTTATGAGGTTCTCTATATTTCCTCTAGCACCCATAATAGGGAAGACATTTTTTTACTTTTAAGGAAAAAATTCCAGATATTTCCTATCATAATAAACATTTTTTAACTCTTTTTTTTTCCTGTTAATAAAAACTCCATTATCTCATTGCTATAACTTAAATTAATTTTCTTCTTTGTTTTGTAATCTATTCTTTTCCTATTAAAAAAAACTCCATTATCTCATTGTATAACTTAAATGAATTTTCTTCTTTGTTTTGTACCAACATTACTATCTCAAAAATTTCCTTTCCTTATTGTTACAAAAAAACTTGTGTAAATAATTAAGTTCCCTTTCTTCTTATGGCACAAAGGTTTACTTTAACATAATAACAATCATTTTTCATTATAATGTACATTCTTCTATAAATAAACCATAAAAGGAGTTAAACATCACACATGTACTTATCTGTCCTAGCTAGTATCCTAGGAAGATTAATGGGGAAGGACAGTACCATGAGACTGGAAATCAGATCCAATTTTCTCCCAAGATTTCTCCCCCGATATGTTTCTCTTTTACACAATTTAGAAATACAATTTTGATTTAGCTTGTTCATGATCCTCAAGACCATACTACTCCAAACTAGAACTCTATACTCAAGTATATTTTTCCAAAAGTTCCACTAGCTCTATATCCATGTTTCTACTGGCTCTATGTCCAGCTCAAAAAATTGTTAGCCTTAACCTCTCAAAGTCTTGCCAACTTTCACAACTTCTTAAGGAAATTATAAGCCCAAACCTTATTTTCTCTCTATCCTCCAGCCATCATCTGCCACTGGTGGATATTTTCCAAATGACATGGGGTTTTATTTCTCGAGGATTAAAAATATATTTTAATTTTTTCTTTTATTTTTATTTTTGGTTCACTTAATGTCGTTCCATTATATATCGTTGCTGCTTCAAACAATGACCAATACTACTCCGAAAATGAGTTAACGCTCCTCAACAAAGTATATATTAATGCTCATATTAACATTGCATTGTATCCCATGCACAATTATATTGCCATATCAATGAATGCTCTCTAAGGTTGTTTATACAACACTAGACATCTCTCGAGTGTTGTCTATCAACCCTTACACTTTTCTCCATTATTAATATATACAATATGCTGCTCCAATACATAGATAAAACAAGATGGATTGCACAACAACAAGTCCTTGCCCTAGTTATTTATTTTAAATTGCTAATTGTTGTAGTTATTTTAATTGATAAAAGAAAATAGGGGATGGGGTCTCAAGAAATCTATGTTTTTAGGCAAGCCCTAGCTAACTGTTGGCACTGGTACTCTGCGTTTAATCAAGCTATATGTTGCCACTAGAACTCTATGTTTAAACAAGCTCATTGTTGCCACTGGTACTCTGTGTTTAAAACCAATTAGATAAAACCTAAAAATGTGTGTAATGACTGTGTTTAAACAAGCTCATTATTGCCACTAGTACTTTGTGTTTAAAATGAACTAGATAAAGCCTAAAAATGTGTGTAATGATAATAAATAATACATTTCTTACAATAATGCACACTAATCCCTATTGTTAAGGATTCATGGTAAGTAGGATTAGTTGTAGCATGACGGTCATGCCAATAATTTGTAGCATGATCGTGGGATTAGTTGGTAGCAAGACGCCCATATCTCCAAGGCAGCATGGCATTTTGGAGTACACAAGACATTGATTCATCTACAATGTCACTACTACTGGCTGGAGATGGAGATGGAGCATGATTTTAAATCGTCCCATCAAAGGCTGCATACTTTTCATGGCTAACATAGTGCCCGATAGAACCAGATTAAAAAAGGTAACAACTTTCCCCATTACTCTCTCTTCTTGTTTCCTTGGCTGATCTTGGCAGGTTTCTTTGCGGGGAAGTAGGATTCTGCAAAGAATTCACTGATGAAGTAGGTGAGACTATACGGGAAAATTAGTTACAAGCAGGGGCTCTTAACTTTTTTCTTTGTGCATGCCCTGGCACTGGAGTTTTTGGAATAAAGCTTAGGGTTTTCCATGAGTTAGAGCTAGCGTCCAAGGTAGACAATGGGCTGGTGCTCCAATTGGGTTTTCTATATGGGGCTTCTCCTCTTCTTTGTTTGTTCTGACATCTCCAAAGTTCGGAGGAAAGATTGGCTTGGGTGCTTATTTGGTTGAAAATGGAACCTTTTGCCTTTCGTTTAATATGTCACTTGTGAAAGCAATGGTTATGAAAAGACAATTCGGCTAGCTTTTTAGTGCACTATAAAAATAAAATTATGTTTAGATATATCCATAGAAAAAAGGTACGTTAGAGAGGAGAGTTACATTATTCAGGAACACCCTTGCAGAGAAGCAAGTTAATTACCTCCAAACAACAAAATAGTCAAAAAATTTAAACAGCCGAAGATGCCAAAGCTACAACATGTAGCATTATGCTTGAAATCATTTACATTACATGCAGAGTCTTTTCTCCATGGCATTTTTCCTGAACTAGTTCCAGTAAGAAATTACAATCTTGCCAATATGCCTTCCATACCACACGCTCTCAGAACAAAATATCAAAACCTCTGCGAACAATTTAGTATAAAGAGAAATGATCCTGGTAAGATGGCACCACTATTGATGGTAGATATACGAACAGATAAATCATAATTGTAAGGCATAATGTAGCACAAATTACTTTGATAGGTGGCACTAATATTGATGGTAGATTTACGAACAGATAAATCATAATTGTAAGGCACAAGGTAGCACAAATGACTCTAATTTGTGTCACTCATATCATTTTTCATAAGGATTCCACTCGTTGAATGCCACAATTGCAGTGTAGTATTTGTTGTGGCTTGGAAAATGAATTGCCATTGTTCAAATTCTTGCAAATGCTTATTAAATGTAGAATTCTAAAACCGAAAACAAATAGTACGTTAGGGCACTTTTAGAGCTATACCTTGCCAGATGGATTGCAATCATTACACATCCATTTCCAAAGCTTGTGAATGTCATTGGATAAAAGAGCTAGGACAACAAACCTTGAATTAGTATATATTAATCTGGCTACCTATAAAACACATGGAACATTATATCTAGCTCAAGCACAAAAGCCTTTCTAGGATATGGAAATTATGGTCCAACAACTATGGTATGCGACAAATTCTTGGTTTTGGGGGTACAAATGAGATCACTAGCAACTTGCCTTTCTAGCAGGTAGCGTATCTGGCAACCTAAGAGACCTGCACTGGGTGATATCATTGATCTCTGCTAACTTCAAGTTCTTTCTCTTATCTGCAACCTCATCCAGAAGCCTAGGTTTCACATCTGCTATCCAACTACTGTCAAGATTATTCTATATACATGGTATTGGTTGATGGTTAATTTACTTATTTCAAGAATGCTAAAATAAACCCCAACTTGTAAAGCAAGGTCATTTCAACAAATTGGAAAGGAGAATTTGATGTAATAATTAAAAGACCAATTTTCCTATAGATTACTTTGGTCAATTGCCAAATATCCAATTCTTCAAGTGGAATGACTCTCATGATAGTATAAATTGATACAGCAGGAGGAACCCTTTCTGACCATTCTATTGGACCAGGAAGTGGACCAACCGTGGCATTTGTTGTTGGAACCTACAAAAAGGACAATAGTATTGAGATGAAAAATTTTGGGTACAAATGTATTCAATTTGTAGTGGGGGCAGCATAGTACCTTTGCTGACACCACCTCAGGTGGTATCCCTATCCCCTCAAACACTCTATTCTCAAGCATACAAAGCAGGTGAACTCCATCAACATTTGTTAGAATCTTGATCCCATTATCATTTTGTTAGGCCCCTATACTACTAGTGTAACCCCTTATTGTTATTAGTACAAGCCCCTTATTATATTGATGTACCCAGGTAGTGCCCATATTGTTACTATTGTGCCCCATAGAAGCCCACTATTCTTATTATTATGCCCTTACATTATTATTGTTATGTCGGCTTTGATTATATTATGACCCCTTACACTCCTATATATAGAAAGGAGGTCTTTTCATTTGTATCATCCAAGAATTGTTCATTTATGTATTGTAAAGGAGGTTGCCCCCTCGAAGAGGCTGAATTCTAAAGCGTAATCTATCTTTTCTATCTTTTTCTTGAGCTGGTTTCATAACATTTGGTATCAGAGCTTTGGATTCTAGGGTTTTGCTACTCCAAATAGGTCATCGTGGAATTTTCGCTATAACTTTTTTCTGCGACGTTTCAGAAGCAGAAACAAAGACCCATTTCAAAAGAAATCGCACGAAACCTTGGGTCTGAATTTCAGAGCTTTTCGCGCTATATTTGTGGAGATATGATCTGAGGAAGTTGGTATTTTTGTAGACTCCTAAATTACATTCCAAACAGGTGATCTGGGGAAAATTGTCATAACTTTCTCTCTGAGCATCAGATTGAAATTTTGTAAGAAGGTACAGAAAGAGGACATATTGTAGCTTCTTGTATATATTTTTTTAGAGCCAAAGGTCGAAACTAGGATATGTAGCATGTCATACAAATTCGCTCTACTAAACTAGTCTATAATCAGGTCACTATGGGAGATTTTGCATAACTCTTTCTTGGATAATTCAATTTGGATCAGACTTGTGGCATTGGAAAGAGGATGAAGAGGGCTACTGCAGTTTGCAATATCAAAACTTAAAGATTTGAAAGTACAGAGTTACAGTCGTTTCAATATCGAGCTCCGACATTCAAGAAAAGGCGATATGAGGAAGTTTGATGACAAGGATCCGGTAAATTGGATACTTCAGATGGAGCAATATTTTGATCTACATGGTGTACCACTATTAAAAAAGGTATGTATTGCATCTTCATATTTAGACGCAGATCAAATTTTATGGTATAAATGGCTTTGTTCTCGTAAACAACTTGTTACATGGTCAATTCTCACGGAGGAAATGATAGCACATTATGAGCATGCAAACAGCAACACCACAACAATTGGAAAGAATAAAAGGGCTTTGTGACATAGTGGAAAGTAAAAATATTGCAACAAGGAAGTCTACCACTCACAACTATAAAGATGGAAGTGTTGTTTCTCCTAGCCTTCGACAACCTACAAGGGTTACACCACAACAATTGGAAGAAAAAAGAGAAAAAGGGCTTTGTTACAATTGTGATAGAAAATGCACTAAAGGTCATAACTATGTTGAAAAGAAATTATTTTACATAGAGTATGAAGAGGAGGAAGAAAAGGGTCAAGAAACCTTCAAAAGAAGAGGATATATGCCAGGACCCAACCCCAGAGAAAGAAGAAATGAATTAGACCATATCTTGTAAAGCATTGGCAAGAATTACCACTCCTCAAACTCTCAAGATAAAAGGACATATCAAGAAGAAAAAGGTGCAAGAAGTGAAAGATCGCATCGATAAAGAGGAAATGAGTCCAACCATATCTTGTAATTCACTAGTCAGAATTACCACTCCTCAAAATATCAAGATAGAAGGACATATGAAGAAGAAAAATGTTGAAGTGAAAGATCACATCGAGCATCAAGAAATGAATTTGACCATATCTTGTAAAGGATTGGAAGAAATTCCCACTCAAACTCTAAAGATAGAAGGACATATCAAGAATAAAAAGGTTCAAGTAGTGAAAGATCACATCAAGCATGAACAACAAGTTCTCCAACTTTTAAAGGATAACACCACTTTGGTGCAAAATCGAATGAAGCAAAAGGTAGATCAACATTGTAGTGAAAAATGTTTTGATGTAGGTGATCGGGTATTTTTACTACTACATCTCAGGCAAGCTATTTATGAGAAGGAAATGTTGGTAATACTACTTGCACTCAAAAAATGGCAACCTTACAAAATGGGAAGACACTTCAAGGTAAAAATGGATCATGATAGTCTTAAATACTTTTTAGAACAATTACTATCTTTAGAAGAATAGAAAAATGTGTCACAAATATGTTGGGTTATGAATTTGACATCATCTATAGAAAATGGAATAAAAATTTTGATGCAGATGCACTCTCAAGAAAGGATGAGGATGTGGAAGCATTGTTTTGTTTTATTTCTATTATCCAACCAGATTGGATAAACGAAGCAAGGGATGAATGGAAGAAGGACGAAGAAGTATGGCCACTTATTCAAAAGTTCCAAAAAATCCCAATTCAAACAATATTGCCATAAATTGAAGAGGAACGAAAAATCATATTGGAACCTCGAGCAATCACAGAAAGAACCCGACAACGATGGAATCAATCAATTTCAGAGTATCTCATCAAGTGGAAGAACTCACCCGCTGAAGATTCCACATGGGAGGACAAGAATTTTATACAGAAGCATCAAGAACTACTCAAGCGTTGAGAACAACATTTGAAGGAGAGGGGCAGTTAGGCCCTATACTACTAGTGTAACCCATATTGGTTATTAGTACAAGCCCTTATTATATTGATTACCCATGTAGTGCCCATATTGTTACTATTGTGCCCCATAGAAGCCCACATATTGTTCATTATTATGTCCGTTACATTATTATTGTTATGTCGGCTCTGATTATATTATGACCCCTTAGACTCCTATATATAGAAAGGAGGTATTTTCATTTGTATCATCCAAGAATTGTTCATTTATGTAATGTAAAGGAGGTTTCCCCCTCGAAGAGGCTAAATTCTAAGGCGTAATCTATCTTTTGTATCTTTTTCTTGAGCTGGTTTCATAACACATTTGTAGTCACAACAAGTAAAGACCCTTCCTTATTGAAACGAAGGCGAGGGCTTGCCTGCAAAATTTGACAAGAAACAAGATGGGCATATACCTAATTTAAAATAGATAACAATTAGAGTTTCATATTCTATATTTGATCATAACCAAAATGGAAAATATCTTCCTACAGGAAAACAACCCTCGACATCAGTAGTTTTCAAAATGTTATTATTATCCATGTCCCAAAACTTAATTTGAAATTCATCACTAGGTGCCAAAAACCTATTTCTCATTGTATCAAACTGTACAACTCCTAAGGACCATTTGCGGAATCCAGAATATGTTTGCTTGATTTCTCCCTCACTTTCATTCCCCTCAACCAAGTACGAATCACCTTCTTTGCTTTTTTCACATGAGAATAGCCTAATCCCACATGTAATTCAATCAATTAAAGAAGCATCCTTATTGCCCTTGAAATGACATAGCTAAATATTCATCATGAAAAGCATAAGAGTTTAGGAAACTTAATCATATGATGTTTCGTCTGCACTGTAAGTCATTGTAGTACACCAATGCCTAGGGGCATCATAATTTACTCTAGATCCTAGTAGATCATAAAGCCAAGCTTTGATCTTTCCATCAATGGCCATAGAGAAAATGAACTGCCATTAACCACAAACAAATACAAGATAAAGTGCACAATACAATTACATGCATAGAATAGCCTCCAACAAAATACAAGCATGAACTAGTACCCAATTAAAGAAACCCTTCAAAATTAGAGAGATGCTTCACAAAAAAATTATCGATAGATTTTTTTATTATGGTACTCAGATCATAACTGACTTGGATATTCTCCTTATGATGAGGGAAAACTGAATATACAGGAGCTTCATGGCCTTCGAATGTGTATTGCTTGGTGCCAGTTACAGCATCCCATACCCGCTCAAGTCACTAAACACTCCTGAGACCAATCTATCACATCTAAAACTATCTATATGTTGATGTTTCAATAATAAATTGTTATTGGCTTCACTAGTTGTTTGGTATAGCATAAAGGATTGGAACTTATACCTTAATAGCTTTATCAGCTCCATAAGTTATAACACAGAGCTGCTTATTATTAGGGTGAGAAAAAGCAATATCGTTCACACCACCAACATGGGCATCAATCTATGTAGTTCCAAAGAAAAAAAGGAAGAATTCATATATTGGACACCACAGATAAAGACCACAACAAAAGGAAAGTGGGTTGTGAAGCCAGGGTGTTCAATGTGAACCTCTAGATGATGCCTAAACTTGCCACCATCAATATATGAATATAAGTTGACAATATGCTTGGAAAATGCAGCTCCTACAAGCAATACGAGGCCATGACAAAAAAGACTAGAAAAATTAAAAATGAGTCCACAAAATTGGAAAGCCATTCTAGCTCTGCTAGATCATCACATTGTTACATAAATAACAAAAACCCATCTCAACAAACATATCATCATCCATGAAAATATATTCCCTATTGAAAATCGATGCTCAGTAACCATAAATATAAAAAGCTGTGCCCAATGTATGAACATGGTTCACAATGTGTAACAGACCATCCATTGGAGGCAATAGACTTTAATTAAAGCAATCCAACTTAATCCACAAAAAGTTAAAATACACCTTAAATAGAAGAAACCCATTCCAAATTCCTCAAAAAGATAACTGAATTGACAAGTTGGAATAAACATTAAATAGAAAAAATCTATTCCAAATTTTTCAAGAAGAAAAGGGTTGGATTGAAATACCCTTTAGATAGAATAAACCCAGTCCAAATTCTTCAAGATGAGTTTTGAGAGGAAAACCAAATGGCAAGGTTAACATCATGCATTACCTGGAGTTAGACTGAATACTATATGCAGAAATGAAGTTAGTAATTCATACTTACTGGAAGATAGAGATGACCATAATTGTTTGCATCAATTTCCAGAACATTGTATGCTCTGAAGCTCTTTCTGTCCAGAGAGGAATTGTAGCTGACAGTCTTCGCCTAGGTTATGGTAGAGGAATCTGTTGCTATTGCAGTCGTAGTAGTGCAACTTGCCCAATTATTGTCATCGCCTCCAATGGGTCCAGCTATCTCTTCATTGGAGAAGTTCAAGAGGTCATCAATGTGGAAAAAATCTTGTTACTGCACACCATTCTTGAGCTCTGTGAATTTCCCACTAGACTTATTTTTAGACATATATATACCTGATAATAAATAAGGAATTTTATTTTTAGCAGGGAGAGTCGAACCCGGTGTATGAAATTGTCTCTATGCACATGCACATTAGTTCTGGATGGTGAGCCATAAAACTAGAATTTGTTGGAAACTCCCTCAAAAATAAAAAGAAATCCTTTGTTCTCAGTGATACCGCCATGAGCTCTCGTCTCAATTAGGGCAAGCAGCAAATTCAGACTGAAATAGAAACATTGGAGGAGGTAGTTTACTCTAAAGAGTTCAAAATAAGTCATTGTCGATCAAACTTTGAAAATTCCCCATAGTCAAATGAAATAGAAAAACCATAAAGATAATTAGTAGCTTCATTCCTTATCTACTTGTACTCACAATACAAAGTCAAGTCTGCAGAGTCTTTAGATATCTGCATACAACCCAAAACAAAAATTAGAAACACTAGAGAAACCTAGCTAATATATATACATACCAATATTAATAATTAGAGTTTCAATAGAATTAAAGGAATTTTCCCAAAAGAGAGAATTTAACAAACATGAAATGTGTTGCCCATCCTCTACAAAGAAACCAAATTAGAAAATGGAACCTTCACCTTGGAATAACAAACAGGAACCTACTGAAGACGTTCAATGTTGAAATTCTACAGTCGGGGAAGAAGATTCAACAAAGTTCAGCTATGTAATTAGGCATAAATAACAACAAATTTTAGCTATGTAATTAGGCATAAATAACAAAAATGGATTATAAAGAACTAACCTTCTAAAAATAATTTCCAAAGAGAGTAAATAAACATTGTTATGGAATTAGGAAGAAAATTGATTATCCAGTGTCAATCTCTGTGTAAAGTCTAGCCACATAGAGAAGAATAATCTAGTTGTGATCAGCACACAAATACTGAAGAATGAGGAAGTGATCCAGGTGGATATTGGTGGCCACCTAATAATTCCACTCGTATCCCCTCTATTTCTTCTTTCAATTTTTTAAGTTTCCTTAATTATAGCACAGTTTAGTATTTTTAGCAGTTTTTCAAGTCCTAAACTTCCGGAGCCATTTTGAGGCCGTAAACGACATTTTTGGGAAATCTACCGCCAGCGATTGTTGTATCTAAATATCCTCCTTTTTGTCGTAGTCCTCGGAGAGATCTTTCCAACGGGCTATCATGCGTGTCAAATGGAGATAATACGACCAATTCGCGACCCCTGGAAGTTGATGTAACAACTTACCCAGAAACGGGGCCCACAATTTGGTGTTTCATCTTCTAGGGTTAGGTTTTGGAATGTGAAGGGTTTTCCATTATTTCTCAACAATAAATAGGCCTTTGAGCGTCATTGTAACATAGTTTAGAGGCATGTAGCCACACATCTATTCCCAGAGATAAGCTATCATCACCCTAGCTAGTTTATTTCCATTTCTGGTTGTAAGCATATTTCAGTATTTTCCATTAACGAAATGAAGTATTATTTCTACCGCATCTTTGTGTATATGGTTATCT
Source organism: Pinus taeda (assembly GCA_000404065.3). Lineage (NCBI taxonomy): Eukaryota > Viridiplantae > Streptophyta > Pinopsida > Pinales > Pinaceae > Pinus > Pinus taeda. The sequence goes on along the minus strand of APFE031316325.1, from coordinate 113,167 downwards.
CTGTAATTTTTTGTGTTCCTGTTTAAGTCTGGAACAGTGGTATCAAAGTGGTCTGCTTTTTCTCTGTTTTTCTTTGCATGTCCCGAATGAGGTCGAGATATAAGGAGTTAGGGCTTGAGCTGGTCGAACCTTTGCAAGACCAACCTTGCAAATCCCGATGGCCTCCCATGGCGGATGAGAAGAAAGACGAGGTAGCAGGAGATCTTATCAAAATCTTTCTCGAAGAAGCCCTCAAGCGACAACGGAACATGATGATGGACAACTTTGCCCAAATCCTTCAGCGGCTACCCAAAAGTGACGCATCGGCTTCCAGCAGCTACTCTAGAAATGCCACGCCCTTTAAGGTACAAAGTTAATTTTGAAAATCCCCATATTCAAGGGTCAGATAGACGCAGATGCGTAGATAAATGGTTAAATCTGCTAGAGGGTTATTTTTCTGTTCATGAATTTTCGAGTTGGGAAAAGATTGTTTTCGCTCTTCTCAAAGCAGCCCCCCACATCAAGGACTGGCGGGAAACCTACTGCGAGCAGAAGGATGAAACTACAAGCTCGATATTTTCAGTCGCACCCATCTAGAATTCATTCTGGGATGCCATTATGGAGCAATACTACCCTAGTGGAAGCTATGAGGATGAATACATAAAGTGGACCACACTGCGGCAGGGAAGGGATCAAGATGTGCCGAAGTTTACCAATCTTTTCCATACCCTTCACACGAAGTTGGGTATCAAGGATTCTGAGCAGCATTTGTTACTCAAATACCACGGCTGCCTACACAAGTACATCCAGGAAGAAATGGAATTCCTGAAAATCTCCTTGCTCAGCATAACATACCAATATGCCATCAAGATCGAGCAGAAGTTTAAACAAAAGAAGTGAGACTTTGGATTTGCGAATCCAAAGCAAGGGAAAGGTGGCCCTAAACCACAGAACAAAGGACAAAGCTAAGGCGGGGTAGCCCAAGACAACTCGCCAAAGCTACAAGTAAAGAACAGTGCCGCAAAGCCGAAAAAGGACACAGGAAAATGGTGTGAGTTCCATAAGAGCTCCACTCACAACAGAAGTGAGTGTCGGGCCAAGCAGTCATTGGTGGCTGAGCTAAAGGTTTTAGAATCAGATGCATGTTCTGACTCTGAGTCAGAACCTGACAAGGGGAATGACAAAGGGAAGTAGATCATTGATGTAGATCCCAACGCCACTGTTGCTATTGCCAAGATCCAGAAAAATGATCCCGAAAATCCAAAGGAGGAGGAGCATCTCTTCCACTCCTAGATGTGGGTAAGGGGCTCCCCGCTATGGTTCATTGTTGATAGCGAGAGCCAAAAAAACCTCGTTTCGGTAGAGGTCGTGAAGCAGTTGGGCTTACCGACCACAACACATCCACAACTGTACAACATCGGGTGGCTGCACCAAGGACGAGATCTTCACGTGAGCCAACAGTGTCGCCTTCCATACAACATCAAGCCCTTCACAGATGAGGTATTGTGTGACATTGCTCCCCTTGAATTTTGTGATGTATTATTAGGACGACCATACTTATGAAAGAGACATGCTGTGTATGAATCAAGGCCCCGTGCTGTTATTATTACATTGGGAAATCAATTGTACAGGATACCAGAGATAGCACCGCCTACTACCATCTCTTTTATTACTACAAAACAATGCAGTAAGCTCATTTCCAAAACTTGAAAATTTGATTTCCTGATGATACGCCCTCAAGGAAAGAAGAAGATAGTGGCCACAACCTCCAGATAGGGCCCCTCTACATGACAACTACAGATGGACAATGTCGTGGAGGAGTACGAGGACATCTTCACCTCCCCCGTAGGGGTTCCTCTGCACTGTCAGGTCAAGCACTCCATCGATCTGGCCCAAGGTGCGCCGCTACCCAATGGACCAATTTATCGATGCTCTGTTCTGGAGAATGATGAAATAAGGAGGTAGATTTAGGAGTTGTTGCAGAAAGGCCACATCTGTCGGAGTTCATCACCTTGCGGGAGCCCAATTGTGTTGGTACAGAAGAAGGATGGGACTTGGAGACTCTGTATTGACTATTGGGCACTGAACAAGATCACTGTCCGTAATAGGTACCCGATCCCGCAGATTGATGACCTCCTGGACCAACTAAAGGGGCAAAATATTTCAGCAAGATTGATTTGAAGTCAGGATATCACCAGGTACCAATCGAGCCCTCTAATGTGTGGAAGACTACCTTCAAAGCCAAGGAGGGCCTTTTCGAATGGTTGGTTATGCCATTCGGGTTAACGAATGCTCCTACGACCTTCATGAGGCTAATGGATGACATCTTGTGGCCATTCACCAACTCATTTGTAGTGGTATAATTGAATGACATTCTGATCTTCAGCCATAGTTGGGAAGATCACCTCCACCACATCCGACAAGTTCTCCAAACACTGTGGCAACACAAGCTATGTGCCAATTTGGAGAAATGCACTTTTGGCATGACCCAGGTTCAGTGTCTGGGATACATTATTGATGAACAGGGGGTGCATCAGGATCCAGCCAAGATCCAATTCATTTAGGATTGGCCATATCCAACCACTCTCATAGAGCTCCACATCTTTCTAGGTCATGCCAATTTCTATCGGAGGTTCTAGTTGGGGTTTTCTCATATCACTTGGCCTTTTAGTCAAGTCACCAAGGGAGGAGCGAAGGCAAAATTATTTTGGTCTGAATCTCAACAGAAGGCATTCGTAGAGTTGAAAGATCGCCTCTGCATGGCACCAGTGCTCGCGTTACCATATTTACAACAACCATTTGAGGTTGAGATAGATGCCTCTGACTATGCTATTGGGGCAGTCCTTACTCAACACGGGCATCCAGTGGGATATCATAGTGAAACACTTTCAGACACAGTTCGGAAGTATCCCACTCATGATAAAGAGATGTATTCCATTGTGCAGGCCTGTCGACAATGGAAGCATTACATTTTGGGGAAGGAAACGGTCATCCACACAGACCACCGACCCCTGCAGTTCATACAGACCCAAGAGAAATTGCAGAATGATCGCCATCAGAAGTGGTCCACATACCTGCAACAGTTCCATTTGAATATCAAGTATAAGAAGGGTAGCACTAATAATGTTGTAGATTGCCTCAGTCGACCACAGATCATGGCGTTAACCACTGTGCTCAACTCTTGTGGGCATGAGACTTCTGATTGGCCACTGCTCTACAAAAGCGACCTAGAATTCAGCCACACATACCAGAACCTCTTGGAGGGTTAGCATGTTCCAGATTTTCACCTCCAGGACGGCCTGTTATGCCACCTGGGTCACCTTTGTGTTCCTTGAAGCGAGCGTGCCAAGATGATTTGGGAAGCACACTACATTCGGGCTGTTGGGAATTTTGGGGTTGAAAAAATGGTGGCAGTACTGCAGAAGTATTTCTATTGGCCGAATCTTCGACAGGATGTTGGGAAGTACATCAGGTCATGCACTGCCTGCGCCATTGCCAAACCGATCATCAAGAAGCAAGGCCTCTATACCCCGCTGCCTACCCCTAATCAACCTTGGGAATCCATCTCCATGGATTACATGTCAGGCCTTCCTTCCACTAAGCATGGAAATGACTGTGTTTTGGTGGTCGTCGATAGGTTCTCAAAGATGGCCATTATGGCGGCCTACAAGAAGAATATCACAGCAGAAGCCACTTCTAAACTCTTCTTTGAACGAGTGTGGGTACACTTTGGGATCCCACAGTCTATCATCTCAGATCGGGATAGCAGGTTCCTTGGTACATTTTTGTCTAGTTTCTGGTCGATTCTGGACACCAAACTCACTAATTCAACAGCCTTCCATCCTCAAACTGATGGCCAAACAAAGGTTGTCAACAGGATGATCGTACCATTCTGCGCATGTACAACTCAAAGCATCCATGCACATGGGACGATAGCCTCCCCTATGTTCAGCACAGCTACAACCTGGCTCTCCACAGCTCGACTAGCCACAACCCTTTTCAAGTGGGCTTGGGATTCCAGCCACTATGTCCCATCGATGTGGCCATGTAATTTGCAGCTACTCATGTAGATTTTTCTCATGTCCAGTCTGAAACAGATAAGGAAAACAACTTCATTGAGCACATCCAACATATTCGCCAGCAGGTCCATGAGATTATGGAGAAATCAAATGCTAAGTACAAGCAACGACATGATCAACATCGGGTGCCACACAAGTTTCAGGTGGGTGACAAAGTCTGGTTGTATTTCCAAAAGGAACGCCTTACCAGAGCCTATTGGAAACTCAGACCACTCCGATATGGCCCTTACACCATTACCAAGGCTATGGGAGACAATGTATTTGAGCTCAGCATTCCCCCATTTCTCGGCCTGAACCTGGTGTTCAATGTCGACCGCCTTCCACCATACTTTCCACCATTACTAGACACGTCTGACATTGCAGAACAACTCACACCCACAGAGTTAAGTCGAGCTTGCATGGAACAAGCTGCAACTGATTGGATCATGGACACACAGATCAAGCACACTTGCCAGTAGAGTATCCAACTGTATCGAGTTATCAAAGTAGGACAAATCCTTCATGAGGGCAAGTGGCTCACCAGGGACCAACTGCCGCAGAAGTTCCCTCATCTCATGGAGGAACTCAATGCAATGGGGACCATTGCTTCCTAAGTGGGGGGGGGGGGAATGATCCAGTGGATATTGGTGGCACCTCCGACTAATTCCATTTGGATTCCCCTCTAGTTTTTCTTTCAGTTTTTTCAGCTTTCTAATTATGCACCCCGAATTTACTATTTTTGTAGCTTTCGGGTCCTAAACTTTCGGAGCCTGAGCCCTAAACGACCGGTTTTTTGGGAATCTACCACCAGTGATTTTCTATTCAAAAATCTCTTTTTCCGTCGTAAGTCCTGGAGAGATACTTTCCAACGGGCAATCATGCACATCAAACGGAGATAATACAACGCAATTTACCGACCCGGGTTAAGTTGATGTACCAAACTTACCAAACGGGGCCCACAATTTGGCGTTTTATCTTCTAGGGTTAGGTTTTGGAATGTGAAGGGTTTTCCATTGTTTCTCAACAATAAATAGGCCATCGAGCTTCATTGTAACATAGTTCAGAGGCATGTAGCCACACATCTCTTCTCAGAGATAAGCTACCATCGCCCTAGCTGGTTTATTTCCATTTCTGGTTGTAAGCATATTTCAGTATTTTCCATTAATGAAATGAAGTATTATTTCCGGTGCATCTTTGTGTATATGGTTATCTCTGTAATTTGTTGCATTCCTGTTTATGTTTGGATCAGGAAGGGATCACGAAAATGAAGCACAAGCCACATCCATTAAAAAAATACAAGAAGAAACATCCCTTGGAACTGCCTACAACTGCACATGTCATCCATGCACACCCACTCTCACGTCCATTGGAACTTCCTAGAGTTGCATGCTGTCATTTTAATAATTGAAATAAAAATTATATATTTTAATAAAAAAATTAGTGTTAATAATAAATAAAAGTAGATATCAACACGCTAAAGATTGCATGTAGCCCACTTGCTTCTCTAACACCATTTTAGATCTCAATTTCCAACGTTGAAGGCTTATTTGCTTCATGATTATCTACGCTTCCAGAAATGAAACTATGGTTCTAAAGTTGCCGAGCTCTGTGGATCTGCCATCCATAGTTATGTACAATCCTGGAACAATGCGGAAATGAGAACTTCTTGGCACCTTACCAGTTTTGCTCAATGCCAAAATGAGATTTGTTCAATGCCTAAATGAGAACTGGTTGGCACCTTACAAGTTTTGTTCAGATTAATATATGTTGTTGGAACAGATTAACATATGTTGTTGGAAGCTTCAAATGCTTGTGTACATATCCTACATCCGGTGTAGCATGAAGGTCATGTCAATCATTTGTAGCATGACATTCATGTCAATTTTGGGACCAAAATTGTCAAATGGTAGACCTAAGAGAGACAATTAGCAATGAAGCAAGACGCCCACAGCTCCTTGGAGCTGGGCATTTCAGAGTACACAAGACGTTGATTTATATATGATGGCACTACTACTGGCTGAAGATGGAGATGGAGCATGATTTCAGTCGTTTTGTCAAAGGCTACATACTCTACATGGCTAACAACATATAAATCAAGGTCCGACAAAACCAGATTCGAAAAGGTAACAAGTTTATCCATTGAGGTGTCTTTGTTGTTTCATAATGAATACATTTCCTGATTTGAGTTTGCAGGTCTTGCTCTCTCTTCTTATTTCTTTGGCCATTTTGGTATTTTTCTTTGCAGGGAAGTAGGATTCTGCAAAGAATTCTAAATCTGAAGATAGGACATAATAAGTGGATCCATTCTCTAATGCACTGGCTGATGCAGCAGGTGAGACTATGAAGGAAGACTAGTTACAAGCAGGGGATCTTGGTAGTACTATGTCTGAACTTATCAACGTCCTTTTGCACTGCAATTGCTTCAACCCCTCCTCCATTCTGACTACTCTCAACATTTCTAGGGTTTCTGAAAAATGTTGCGAAGGATGAAACCCCACTCAAGCAAAAGTCCTTTTGTGCACATCACACGATTGACTGTAGTGACCACGGTTATGGTTGCGATAGGGGTAATGACCAATCTTCTAACCCACATTGCACTCAAACTGAAAACCCCGAAGGATGCTATATGGTAAAACTGAGACCTTATCATGACCAGGCTATGGCTCCTCTCATCCACCACAGAAGTTGAAATATTATGAGACTCACCATTAATATTATTCCCTGCATTGTTTCTCCTCACTTCCTAGTCTTCTTTGTTATTATTTTTCACTATAGATCCTGAGATCGAAACCCCAACAACATTCACACCACCATTTTTCTTCCCAATTCCCTCTCTAGCTGTCACCACAACTGGAACCCATCCGTTCCTGGAATATGCAAACATCACCAGGGCCAGAGGAAAAAGCCGGAGGCAAACGAGTCTTCTCACAAAATATTATCTTCTGGCAGAGAGCTCCGGATAGACAATCTCAAACTTGTTAAGACCACTGGTGGAATAAGGATTCTTTCTTCTCCCATGTCTCTTCTAGTATCTTGACCTTGGAAGAACCGAGTTCCAAATTTGAATATTGAAGGAGCCTAACCAGGTGTTGCCAGGTTTGTTAGGTGTAAAACAAGGAAGACCAGCTGTAAAACAAGGTGTAAAACAAGGAAGACCGGGTGTTGTTAGGAAGACCGGGTAGTGGAAAGTAATTTGAACCCATCTACTATTTAACCTATTTAACCTAAGTGATAGTGCTTCCCAATCCTATTTAACCTGAGTGATAGTGCTTCCCAATGTGTCTTCAACTAATGCCAGGATTAGTTTGCCGCTTTTTAAAATGGGATTAGTTTGCCATTTTTGAAAATTGGATGAAAATGTGAAGGGAAACAAATCAAAATAGCATATGCTTTTGGCCTTCGGCCTCAAGAAGAGGCCAAATGAGACTATGAAATGAAAAAATATATATATTTAACTGCAATGCCAAATAATAACTAGGTGAAACAACTTAAAAATAATGTTAATAGCTTCATTTCGATTACTATAGTCCCATTCCATTGCCAAATGGCAGGAACTATTAATGTTGCTCCATATAAAAAATAATGTTACTCCATTAAAATTTGTGCATCATGTTAGGGAACAAAACCCTAATTCCATTTCATACGCAATCCATAGCTTGAGCGTTGCACACCATTGAAAGGTTCCACCACAAAAAATGCAATGGCATAATAAAATTTCAAAATATAAATAACTAGCACCAATATATAAGAAGAATGTTGTATTCACATTTATCCTTATATAAAGTATAATTAAAGTATATTATTTTTACATGTCATATGTCATCTTATATAAAGTGGTGAACAATTTTATATTATTATATATATATATATATATATATATATATAATTTTATTTTTATACAAAGTAGATTTCAAATTAAAGTGAAAAATTGAAGTATTTTATTTATGGTACAAAATTTTGGGTTACATGGGAGTAAATATGCATATAACGAAACCCTATTGTTAACTAAAGCGTTCAATATATCTTTAGGTTTTGGATGGTGATCAGAACACCATATTTTCATTATCAGTGAACTGGGTGGTTCAATGTGTAGATGGATGATTGTATGTATTACCATATAGATTTTTCCTATAATATATATATCTATATATATATAATAATAATATATATATATAACAAAACAAACTAAAGCATGCAATAAACCAAACTTTAATAGAAGTGTCATCTATTATATGTACTAGATTTATGTAAAACATTTTTTTTTTAGTTTTTAAATAATAAAATCTATTTCATGTAAACCTAAAAGTGACAAAAGAAAGGCATAGAAAGGCATTTAGAATTTGGTTCATTTAGATTTAAATACAAATATCAAGAATGGATGTCAAAATTGTGTTGATAGTGAACCATCTAAAATTTCTTATTAATTTAATTTTGTGTTTTCAATATAAAATCTATTTTATATAATAGATTTGGTTCATTTTTATTTGATATAATTTTATGTATTAAATTTTTCATTTAGATTTTAATAAATAAATTGAGGAATTCTTTGTAAAATCTGTTTTAATAACTAAATTATGTTAATTTCTTATTAAATTTCAATTTATATGTAGTCAATATAAAATCTTCTAGAATATATAAATCATATTTTGTCATTTATATTAACACCAAGTAATCTCTTTAATGTTAATTATTTATTATTATTTATACTTATTATTTACACATTATCTTTTATTATTATTAATATAGATATTAATGTTAAACATAGAAATCTATGTAAAAATATATTTTGCATCTATACATTGATGTGAATATTTTTTATGTAAATATTTTTATTAAACATTGCACTTAATAACTTTAGCTTTATTTGGGTTCATTGATGTTAGGATTAAAATATTTGGTAGTTTTATATCATTTGGCTCATGTAGTATTGTGTTAATTTATAACATTAGGTTTTGATGTTTGGGTTTTTTAACATTACAAAAATTGGTTTAATGTTAATATTTATAATCAAAATGAAAATTTGATATTGATATTATAACTATATTTGTAGAAATATTATAACATCAATAATAAACATAAACCTTATAGGTTTATTACCATTAATCATCTTGGATTATAGAGATTAGGTTTAAAAAACTGTGGAATTTTGTTTGGTGTTGCAATAATGTTATGATCACCCATTTGATTTTATACAATCTGTATATGTGAAGTTTTTCTATATGTGTAGATGGTAAATTATGTATGTATGTTAATTTTAATTTTATTCAACATAATTTTTTTTTGTTGATATTAAATGTGTTTTTCTTTTTTCTGTTAGGTGATTTCATTGTTTGATCAGGGATCCAACTATTTGGAGCTTCCTCTGTTGGCTCCCTTTATCGGTTGTGATAAAATTTAGCATTGTTTTTAAGAAATGGAAGAATGTTTTGCAAACCATTCTTTCTTATTACTCAATACTGAAGACAATATTTTACTAATTAAAAAAATTGATCTGACAGTTTAAACTTAAAGATGATAGTATATTCTTGTCATTGCCACAATATCAATGGATGGAATTCACACCACTAACTTCCCTGCATATCTAAATCACATGATTAAACCTTATTTAAATTAATTTTTTACAAAGCTTGATTAAAAATTTACCATGCAATTTGTTAATTGACACCTATCAATATTAATGAGAATGGGAAGACTACAAAACATTACACTTGTCATAGTAGTGGAAAGGTGTATTTTGGAAAAGATGAGTATCCGTTTCAAAACATTGATAACATGTGTCCATTCCAAATAACAGGTGCCCATCAATTTCACTAACGTGTCCATTAATTTCACCCTTTCATGTTCTTAATAATAATTTGTAGAGACATAACTTGAAAAAAATAATTTTTTATCCAAATTAATTCATTTTTCATTCAGCTTTATAACTTTAAAATTAAAGGTGCGGTACTCTACAAAATTTGTAAAAAATTATAATAAATGTGAAAATTTTGCAATATTCTAATTTTTATTAGACTAATTATAATTTAGCATTTTGAAATTTATATAATGTAGTTATGCCTCTTAATTTGATTCTTATTAGTTATACAACATTTCCATTTCCCAAATAAATTCATGAAAATTGATAATGTATTTCAATATAGATTATATTGATAATATATAGTTTTTTATTTTAATTTTTATATTTATAATTATTTGTTGAGATTAATTAAGGTGTTATTTTTAGCTTCTAATATTTAAATTTATTTTATGACTTTGAATTCTATATTTAAATTTGTAATATAATATTAATGTTTTCAATACTAAGATTACTTTAATATTAATATACATATTTTGCATTCCATATATTGCTTTTAGTATGAGTAATGGTTCTGGTATTATACTTGTATTCAATACTAATATTTATTGTGTCTGTTATGGTTCATTTGCAACGTTTTGCATGCTATAACGTGCAGGAATATATGGCAACGTTGAGGAATAAGAGCAAGGTTTATTGGCTGAGCGTTTCAAATTGTCATTAAATATTTATTTTTATTCATCACCATGTCGTTAGATATTATGTTTTATAATTTATTACTCCGCACTCCATGTAGAATTTTAACATGGAGGAATAAGAGCGAGGTTTCTTGGTTAAACGTTTCAAATTCTCATTAGATAGTTATTGTACCAACTATTCATGACCACTCCATTTATTATAAGCAAAGCATTGCTCCCTAAATGCATGCATTTCTTCATGCTTGGGTTGTTGGAATTGTTGAAGTGAAGAAATACCCAACTACAATTTCCTAGAAGGATTACCGGAATGATTTGAAGGGGCTTCTCTTGGCTTCTATCTGCTAAGAAAGGTGCACAATATTTCATAGTCTTCTGTTTCTCGACCTAGGGTGCTGATTAGAGTTGTATACAATAGTTTTTAGTCTTGTAGTTTGACATGTGATGCTTATGTACCTAATCTTAGAGAGAAGAATTATTTTTCCTACTATTCTTCTGGGTTAAAATTGTAATGGTAGCAACAAGAAGTAAAATTCCTTATGATATTTCTTGAATATATGTATTGATTTTCTTTGTTGGTCTAGCCATTAGAATATTTCAATTTTTAAAAAATGACTTGTTAATATCTCTTATTCTTTCCCCCTTGACAACGCCTGGCAGACGGTTGGACCAGGGTTGTTCGGGAATTAGCCTCTGCCCTAGGATGTTTAGCTAGGCATCATTTGCCTCATTTCTAGCCTATTCTTGGACCAACATCAGTTGATTTTAAGATAATTAGGCATCTGAACTCATAGAAGGTTTTAAGATAATTAGGTATTTGAACAACTTACGTAGGGATAAATAGTTTGGGATAAGTGAGAAGTTGCTCCTTTTAATTAACCAATAATAAAATCATTGCTTTATAAAAATAAAATTAAATAATGATAATAATAATAATTAAAATTTAACATGTAATTATTAATAATTTCAATTTAAGAATATAAAATTAGTATATTAATGTTATATTAATTAAAATCAAATATAATTTAAAAATTAATTAATTTAGATTTTGACTTTTTGTTAGAAGAATTGGCAAATGCTAACCACCCGATAGCAACACACAACCCATGTGTGAACTCAAGAATTTGAATCTGGAAGCACATGGAACATAATACCTCATTTTCACAAACATCGCCAATCAAATTACCTCTCAAAAGATGATTAATTTAGATTATTAAAAATATTTTAAAAATTAAAATATTATTTTAATATTAATAACTATATATCTTAAACTTATTTAAAATAATTCTATATTAATTTAATTCTTATTTTAAAGTAAAATACAATATTAAAAATAGAAATTTTATATTATTTTCCTTAATAATGTATTTATTATTGAAACTAATGGCTGGATATATCAATAGCCTGATAAGTTTTAGTACCTTTTACTTAAATAAATGACTTCTATTTAATAACAAAGAGCTCACATCTCAACGTTGTGTGTACTAAAGAGCTTAGAGCTCAGCACCGGGTGCAGCAGAGAGCTCATCACCAAATGGAAATTGAAGAGAAGAATATGTAGCCAATTTGGTCAATGACATGTACCACGACAATGACATGTACCAGCGAAAGCTTAGGGGATTGTGGTTGCCATGCCCCTATCCTGGCGGTAGTCATTTAATCGCACATAGGCAGGTGCAGCACCGCTACCCGTTTTCTTTTCACCAATACTCTCAAGTACGAACTACACCTAACATTCAACACTTAGATTATTTTTCAACTTTTACTAAGAATTCATCTTTTCAACAGAGTGGAAATACATTCATCATCATTATGATTTATAAACATATGCACAACGAAGAAAATCTTCTTTTAATGGGAGAAGAAATTCCTTGATTAGATTCTTCCCAAATAATAATAATAATACACTTTTAAAAGTATTTTTATACAATCACAACCTTTGCTAGGAAACCCCAAGCTACCTCTACACTTTTGCCAATTTTTAGTTTCAGGCTATTATTCGAGGTCGCCCCACCCTGGGTCACCCTTTGTTTAGCCTTGCCCCTCGGTCCGTTAAAGGTGGCCCTCATTCAGTCGTGCCCCTCTGTCATTCAAGGTTGCACTCATTGTTCAGCAATGCCGCTCTGTGCAGTGATGCCCTCAGCAGTTTACCCGCCAGGCATATGTGCCCCATCATGCAGTGACGCCCTCAATGGTTCACCCGCTGGGAAAATGTGCCCCACTACAACTTAGTCGGGTAGGTGGGCCCCTTTGCAGCTCGTCTATGGGAAAATGCGCCCCTCCACAACTCGTCCAGGTAGAGTTGCCCCACCATAGATCTTTCAGGCAGGGTCACCTCTCTGCAACTCGTCCAGGCAGGGTCTCCCCTCTGCAACTCACCAGTTCAGTTTTCTGTTTTCGACCAACTGTTGTAGCCCTCGATTCACCTACACTTTTGTCCCTCTTGTTTGTTTGTCCTTCTTGCTTGTCCAAGTCTAGAGTACGCATTGAACTTGCTTTTGAAGCTTTAACTTATGCCTTATCTATTTCACACCTTCACCAATATATATGAACTCTCCAAGTGATAAGGTGGGTCAGCCTACCTAGGCCGACCACTTAATTCAGCCATTGCACCACATCTTTACATCGACTCACCCGAATACGTTGGCTCGTCGGTGCCACCTACCCAACCATGCACTATATAATCTTTCCATCGCAATTTTCAATACTTAGCCATTTTTTCAACTCTTCGTTTTTTCAACTCTCAAGTTGGCTTGTTGCAACTCGTGTCCCAGACATGTTTAACCAACCGCTCAACTTGTCGCACACCAACTTGTCCCATCATCATAAACTTTCGTCGCACATGACTCGCCCATTCACCGACTCATCGCACCGGTCTCGTCGACCACCAACTCGTCACACCCATCTTGTCGTGTTTAACCAAGGGTGTGTCGCCACAACTCATCGCATGTTGCATGCATGACTCATGGGCGTGACAATGGTCGTGGAGGACTCGTGACAGTTGCCAGATCTATTAGGAGTGTTGGAGTAATGCTCTAGCATTTCATGATTACCTAAAATTATGTAAATGTTTTATCACAATATGATTTACATTCCTAAAGTTTGTGCCTCTCTCCCTCGGGAAGAGGACAAGTAAGTTGTGAAAAAAAATTAACTTTTAATTGGCAAACAAAAAGTGATGTTGAGATTTAATAGGGTGAAAAAAAGTTATAATGACATTTGAATTAAAACCTTAGCTTTGATGTGTTCATTTGTGTGCATCCACTAACGTTGAACAACGTATTGGTTACTATAGTCCTTTCTACTTTACGGTAGGGACTAATAATAGGACCACTTTTGTTATAATTTATAATAGTTGACGTACGTAAGATTATAACATATTTAATTGGATCATTAATTAATATGTTATTATATTGAAAATTATAAATGATATTGAGTATTTCACTATAGTGTAAATTCAAGGTTAATTGAATTTTTAAGAGTAATCATTATATATATATATATATATATATATATATATATATAAAGGTGAATTTTATTACTTGCAAAAGTTTAGAATTTACATTATGAATAAAAATAATCTTATTTTTTTCAGGACCATAATCAGAAAAAGGTTTATGAAGACAATGATAAGTGGAAACAACAAGGAATTACAAAATTTGAAATATAACTAGAGTCTTGCTCTGAGATACATTTCCTAGAAGTATTTATATCATAATACACACAAAATATCGATATGACATAACTATGTTAATGGATACAAATACTAGGAATTCTCAGAGGTTTAATATATGGGGGTGCTAATCTCCAACACATGCATGTGATGTTGAGCAATAGCAAGGGGATAAATCCAATCACAACTACAAAGGAGTACTTTGGGTTTCTAGTGGAAATTACAGTGATGGCTTGAGTTATGGAGGGCGTTGGCAATCATCAAGTCATCCTCACAACATCGCAGGTTCAAGCCCGATGGAGGTAACTCATCCTTTTGCTTTGTCAAAATTTTTAATGTTTTATCTTCTCTTTGGAAATTACTTGTATGTCATGCTCAAAGTGTAGTGGGGGTGAGCATCAATTTTGGTTTCTCTGTCTTTTGGTGGTTGTTGGACCTTTCTTGGAGTCCTTTATTTGTCTCCCCTCAGCCTATCCACTTTGCTATAAGATACCATAGATTCCCTTGGCAATTCATGTTTCAGTGGGCATTATTTTTAGTTGGTTTTCTATTCTATAGTCCATTTGATTTTCATATTTTATGTGTGATATTTTTCTCTTCAGCTGTGGTAACCTGGCACAACATGCGTCACGAGAGGATGTGTTATTTCCATGGGTCTAGTGGAAAATGTCCTCAGTGTCATCTGCATGCCCAAAACGAAGTTCAAGACACGACAACCATTTTTCACTCTTCCAGCCCTCTAAAAATCCAAGAGGAAGTTCGACAACTTGAAGCCTTGATCATTAACGACCACCATGCTAGTATTCAAACTCTGAGATTCAATCTTAAATAGCCAATTAGGTTCCTAACCCTAAACATACCAGGGAAAGACAAAGAAAAGATTTGAACTCCATTAACTTCAACAGGTAGATGAAAAAAACATGAAGACGAAAATGATATAATATATTTTTTGAATAAAATCTAATGCATTCAACATCATTGATGCCCTTGCCTTGCTAGTTTGGATGCTCAAATTTCTACCATAAAAGACCATGTGCAATTTGTTTTGAAATCTCCAACACCAACAAGAACCACTATTGAGGATCCCACATCTTATTTCATTTGATCCTTGATGTTGTGTTGGCCGCCCATGTTTTTTACTCTAAGTAGCTTGATGTATTTGAGTGGTCATGGACTTAATAATGATAGATGTTAACATTTTGATAAATCTAAACGGTCTAATATCAAAAATTTTGATCTCCCTTAAAAAAAGTGTGACTAAACTTAACATAAACAATATTACAATTTTTTATATAAAACCATTCTAAAGCATTACAATTTTAAATTAACAAAATTTAAATTAAAATAATTCATTTTTAAATTTAATTAAATCGGATATAAGAAACAAATTAATGAAACATGTAGTTTTGTATTATTTAATTTGTATTATATATTAATTCAGTCTTATTAAACAATTAAACATGTACATCATTGAACAAGAACGCCCTCTGTTTTTTCCCAACACAAAACTAACAACAATGTACAACAGTCTGCTCATTTTGTTCACAGGTTAAAGTTATTACATTGTGGGCACTGATGACTTCAATTTTTTACATATCAACATCAACATTTACCATTTGGGAACAAATCTGAACAAAATCTGAAAATTAATAGTTGTCGTTGAATAGACGGAGAAAGGGCAGGAGATATGCAGCTACCAGGGTGACCATAGCGAGCAGGGTTCAATTCCAATGGAAAGTAGTAGGGGAGGGAGTTCGGCTCCCTCCAACAAAGAAGCAGTGGCCAGCAAAAGTAAATCACCAGCTGGAACTAGTAAAGGCAACATGAACAATAGTAACAGGGGCATTGAAAAGGACACAGATGGGACAAGAACAAAAGAAAACAGTAGCACAAAAGACAAAGAGGAAGAAGACAAAATTATGGGCTCAAGAGACAAAAAATAGAAAGGACCTTGCAAACCAAAAGCAGAAATCACTCCTCGAGTAATATTAAATGATCCTGCTCTGCAGAAGCACAAGGAACACATGGGAACCTACGCCATTATCTGTAAATTTATGGGGCTACGACCCACAGAAAAGGCTTTACACACGTAGATCAAGTATCATTGGAAGCCCAAAGGAGTCATTGAATTACATATAGGGTCAAAAGGATTCTTCATAGTAGTGTTCTCAAACATCGAAGATAAAGATAAAATATTCGAAGGAGTTCCCTATTTTTTTGCTGCGGCAGGTCTCTATATGAGACCTTGGAGGATGAACTTTGTCCCAGAGAGGGAGATTTTCTCTTCAGTGCCTGTGTGGGCAAGGATCTACTCTCTACCTCTTGATTATTGGCAAATTGAATCGTTGGCTACCACTGATAATAAACTAGGGTGCTTTGTCAAAGCTTCTAAAGCCACAAGAAGAGGAAAATACACCTCCTTTGCTAGGATATGTGTGGAAATGGATCCATAAGGAGCACTTCCGGATGAAGTCATCCTGGAAATTTATGATGAGGAGTGGGTGCGGACGGTAGACTATGAACATATCCCCTTCAGATCCCGAAGATGCCATGAACATGGGCATTTATTAAGAGACTGCCCTCTCAGCAAAGAAGTTAACAAAGAAAAACCTCATAAAATGAAGGACACTGAAAGCTTCAAGAGAGTGGCTAGCAGAGGAAGGGGAGGAAAAAAGGTACCAAAGCAAAAACACACTAAGGGGCAAAAGGGTAGTCAGAACAAGTTTCAAGTGCTAGAAGAGCCTGAAGAAAGTACAAGAGAGATGCAATATCAGGAGGAAGATGCGAGGGAAAAAGGAAAAAAAGAGGGCACAAATCTTTCTCCAGATATTGACTCTCCAAAAGAAGTCATGAGAAGTGAAACATAAATGGAAAGGAACTAGGAAATGACCCAAAGTGAAATAGATCTGGAAGAACACGAACTACAAGAAATCCTTGACAAGGAAAACTTGGATGTGGAAGGATTCCTAAGGCAAGGAACCAAAGGAGGAATAGATTCTCTCCCTCAAGAAGGATGCAATAGGATATAGCGGCTGTTTTTATGGAAGACTCAAGAACGAGGACTGGAGAAAGGTACAAACATCCACGAATAGGAGCACACAGGGGTGAAAACAATGAAATTAAATCGAGGATTAGCCACCAGAAATCCAGGCAAGAAGAGAGGTAGAGAAAAGCAAAATGAGCTCCTAATAGAGTGTGGAAAGCTAATGATAGATTAGAGTAAGATGAAAGATCTAACCAGTTACTCCTTTACAAATCTTTAATTACGAATTTCATATCATGGAATATCAGAGGTCTAGGTAGTAAAAGAAAACAAAGAATGCTAAGTAATAGAATGAAACTAGTAATGCCAGACATAATCTTCATTCGAGAAACAAAATGCTCCATCCAGAAAATAAGACAAATCCATAACAAATAGCTCAGCAAATTTGAATTTCTAGAAGTCGAAGCACAGAACACAGCGGGTGGTATTCTTACTCCTTGGAACCCCCAAAATGTTAGCATTGTAGATGCAGAGGCAAAAAGAAACTACTTATTAGCTATCATTCAACCAATGGGAATGTCTGAGACCTTCCTGGTTACGAATGTCTACGGTCCTTAGAAAATTGATGACAATCTTAGATTTCTGAACTCCCTGGCAGATCTCAGAAGCAGACATGAAGAAATCCCCTCGATCATTGGAGGAGACTTTAACATGATTAAATCCCTTTCAGAAAAAAAAGAGGCACCAGAATCCTCAGTAGAGACTCAGTAGGATTCTATTCTTTCACTGAAGACTTGAAACCAGTTGACTCCGAAATGCATAATGATCTTTTTACTTGGAACAACAAAATAGGAAGCAACACTCAGGTTGCCTACAAATTAGACAGATTTTTGATCTCCAAGAAGTTGATGCCAACAAATACAGAAATATCTACAAGTATTCTCCCATTTGGAGGCTCAGATCATTGGCCGATTCAATTAGAATCAAGGGAATTGATGCTCCCAGAAACAGACCCTTTAGATTTGAGAATATTTGGCTCTCTCACCCAGACTTCATCAGCAACATTGAAAAATGGTGGTTTGAAGATCTTCAAATTCAAGGCTCCAAAATGTTACTCCTCCATAAAAGACTAAAGCACATAAAAATCAAACTCAAAGAATGGAAAAAGAAGGATTTTGGCAACATTTTTGCAAACAAAAAGTCAGTAGAGATCAAACTGCAGGAACTAAACCAAGCAATGATCATATATGGTTTTGATAAAACCAAAAGTGAGCAAGCTGAAAAACTCAACCTATATTGGCAGAATTTGTGCAAACATGAGGAAATCTTTTGGAGACAAAAGTCAAGGGTGCAGTGGCTCAAAGAAGGCGAGCGAAACACTTGTTTTTTCCACCATTCCACCATTGCCAATAAAATGCATAATAGAATCTCCTCAATATTGAATGAAGAGGGGGAGCTCCAGACCTCTCACAAGAATATTGAAGATGTGTTGGTTCAATATTTCAAAGGCATCACAAATGAAAATAATCCAGATAGAGACCAACACATCTAGGAAATTATAAAGAATATTCCTAGGATGGTGTCAAAAGATGATAACTTTAACCTGAACAAACCAGTAACTGAAGCAGAAGTCAGTATGGTCATCAAAGACATGCAGAATGGCAAAGCTCCAGGTCCAGATGGTTTCAATGTTGATTTTTTTAAAGCTTGCTAGAATGTTGTCAAACAAGAGATCTTGGACGTGTTAGAGGACTGCAGAAGAAGCAAATCCATGCTGAAAGCCCTCAAAAACTCCATCATCTCCCTGATCCCTAAACAGGACTTGGCCCTGACTCCTGATAAGTTCAGACCCATTGCATTATGCAATGTTGTTTACAAAATTATTTCCAAAATCTTGGCCAATAGACTCAGACCTCTTCCTCCTTCTTTGATTTCTAGGGAACAGTCTGGTTATGTTGAAGGAAGACAAATCCTGGATAATATTATTCAGGCCCACGAGGTTGTTCACTCTCTCACTAGCAAAAGGTAGGCCGGTATGATCATACAACTAGACATAGCAAGAGTGTATGACAAGATGAACTGGACTTACATCAAAAGGGTCCTTTCTGCTTTTGGGTTTGATCATGACTGGATCAGATGGGTTATGGCTTTGGTCACTTCGCCCAGCTTTTCAATTTTGGTAAATGACTCACCCTCAATGATCTTCACTCCTTCCAGAGGCCTTAAGCAGGGAGACCCACTCTCTCCCTTCCTCTTTATACTCATGATGGAAGGATTGTGCCGAACCATTAAAAAGGCCAAAGTCTTAGGGAAGATCAAGGGTCTCCATTTAACGTAGAACGACCAAGCCTTCACTCATCAACAATTTGTGGATGACACCATGCTGCAGGGCATCCCCACAGTTAAGGAAGCTACAACATACAAGAAGATCTTAAATGACTTTTCCTTGGCTTCAGGTATGGAAGTCAATCTCTCCAAATCAATTTTTTTTCTTAAACACTAACATTGCTATTCAAAGGAACATATCTGGAATTCTGGGCTTCTAAAGGGCGGTCCTCCCTTCAAAATATTTGGGTATCCCCCTGACAGATAAACCTATTCACAAAAGTATGTGGGAACCAATGCTCAACAAGATCCAAGACAAGATCAGAAGATGGACTTATAGAGCGTTGAACCTTGCTGGCAGATTAATTTTAACGAAGGCAGTTCTTCAATCTATCCCTGCTTTCTTCTTATTAGCGCTGCCAGCTCCCAAAGGGGTCTTATAACAATTTAGGGACATTCAGAGAGACATTCTCTAGGGCAAGGAGGAAACCAAAAAAAAATGGGACCTTGTGTCTTGGGATAAAATTTGCAAACCCAAAAGTCATGGAGGCCTAGGCTTAGATGATCAGGAGATTCTAAGTAATGTTTTAGGAGCTAAACTTTGGTGGAGATGGGTTAAAGAACCAGGGGCGTAATGGGCTAATATATGGAAAGAGAAATATGAAAGCTCCTAGCAAATGAATGAGCTCATCAGAATGTCAGGGAACATAAAATGATCTCATATCTGGAATAAAGCTTGGGAGAATAGAAGCCTGGTACAAAACTACAGCTTTTGGGAAATCAGAGTAGGTGATCAAGCTCTCTTCTGGGAAGAGAAATGGAAACAAGAATCGATGTTGTTAAGGGAGGAATTTTTAGGTATCAAGCAAGAAACTGATTTCCAAGGACTAATAAAAGTTAGGGATTTCTAGAGTCTTCATAAGGACACTGAGAAATGGAGAAGCTGGAGGAAAATAGAATTTAGAGCGGATAGCCCCATAAAATCTAAAGCAAAGGAGCTCATGAACATATTGGAATAGAGGAATATCTTGGTTACTGATGGGCAGGATCAGTTAAGATGGGACCAAAACAAAGGAGGAATCTTTAATATTAAGGAAGCTAAAAGTATTTCTCTTAACCTAGAGCCTTGGGTTTTGGCTAGGTCCTGGCAAAAACTTTAGAATCACCAAGGATGGATGAAGATCAAACTGTTTATGTGGTTAGTTCATCACAAGAAAATACTAACTTGGGATAACATTCAAAAGAGGGGGATGATGGGGCCATCTAGAGGCCAATTATGTGAGGCTCAAGAAGAGACTATGGAGCATATTCTCAATAGCTACACCTATACCTCCTGGATGTGGGATTCTTTTAAAATTATTTTCCAGCAAACAAACAGAGACAAAGGTAGCATTATTAACACCCTGAACGAGTGGAGGAAAAACTTTGCAGATAATGAGATCCTTAATTTGGCCTGGACCTTTACACCAAGCTTCATTATTTGGAATGCTTGGAAGGAAAGGAATAAAATAATTTGCAAGGATGAAGAAACTACCCCTTTGTGCCTGATGGAATTGATCTTAAAGCAGATAAAAGAGATTGTTTCCACCTCTCTACACAGTTATCCCTCTAATCCACCCACGGCTCTTGAATTGAGAATTCTCAAGCAGCTAGGAATGCATGTGGTTATCCTTAATGGTCTGGGGAAAGAAGAAAGAATGTTAGAAAAGGAAAGGAGTTCTGGCATCCCCCACCAAAAGGTTATCTAAAATGAAACATTGATGGGGCTTCAAAATGCAACCCGAGGATAACAGGTTATGGAGGGGTGCTAACAGATGAAGAGGGTAAAATAATGTTTACTTTCCACTATCATTTAGGTCGAGCTACCAATAACATGGCTGAATTAATGGCTTTGGAACAATGTCTAGAGCTTCTTAAACTCAAGCGCAACTCAAATGTTCTCATCGAAGCAGACTCTGAGATTTCTATAAATGCAATCAAGAAAATCATCTATGGTACAGAGCTTGAAAGAGTCTCAAAACAATGGAGACTAATACAAGTGTACTAGAGAATCCAAAAACATCTCCAAAGTCTTCAAACAATTAGCTTCAATCATGTCGGAGCAAGGCCAACAAACTTGACGATCTTCTGGCCATCCTAGGAGTGACTAATCCAGATTGCAGAATAGAAATGAAATGGCAGGAGATGCCTCCTAGCAGGCTAAAATCTCTATGTGAGGCTCAAGCCGTAGAGGACAAAGAAATTTTTGATTGTTGGGCTTGAGGGGCAGGCCAAGATTAAAGCTCTTTTCGCTTGTTCTTTCTCTTTTCGGTGGTCGGCTCCTTGAGTCAAGGCTCTGTCTACACAGGTGTTAACCTCCTTTGGGGTTTGGGACCTTATCTCCTTCATTCCTTGAGAGGCGACACAAGGTTTCTTCTGTAGTTTCAGAATGTTTTGGCAGAGAGCGTTATTGTCGGGTTCAACAGGTTGCAAGGCTTATCAGCTCCTTCCATGATTTACCCACACTTTTTGCTTTTGGCTCGGAAAACCATGCTAGTAGTGGTTTTCTTTTGATCGCAAGGCTCCCAAATGGTAAGTGGTTTTTTCTCATTGAGAGTGATTCCACTTAGCTCTTTACACATGGCAGTCAGGGGGGGGTCAGAATATCACCCTTGATCGCACCTTAAAAACCCTGCATCTTAGCTTTTCGATATCTCTTCGCGTCGTCTTTTTCTGGCAGGGGTAATTGACAGTCAGATCTCATCGAGCTAGTTGGTGGGGTCACGCATTTAGGCATTATTTCTGAGCTTTGTACGGGAGGTGACATGGTATCTGTCCTTGGGTCTCCTTGTTGACGTGGGGATAGTGTGTTCATTTGCTTTGCCTTGAGTTGGTTTTGTGGATCGCATGTTTGTTTTTTCGATCTCGAGGGATTGATAGGCCCATAGACTTGCAGGCCTTTTGTACTTATTGTAACTATACCTTGAGTTATAGAAATAGAATGAAAGTCTCTTGCTTTAGCAAAAAAATAGTTGTCGTTGAATAAATTGTGCCCATCGACAATTACTCTGGAATTCATTGTCAATCTTTTAGTCATGCATATATATATAATATATATATAATATATATAATATATATATATATATATATATAAACCACATGACGGAACCCACCACGATGCATGATGGCACTCATTTTTTAAAATGTACCCAAAGTAAAAAAAAAAAAAAAAAATACTCTCAAATTTAATTTTTCAAAATCTTGTATACATTAGTGTACAAAATTATACAATTATATATATATATATATAATTATTTAATTATATATATTTATTTAATATATTTTTATTACAACAAATACTAATAAAATTATATACAAATAAATATGAATTAATAATTTTTCATTAAATTTTATCATTATATTATTTTATTTATTAGAATTTAAGATTTTGTTGTATAAATCTTGAAGAGAAGAATTTTTTACTTAGAAATGACATCAAAATATTAAGATTTTGTGATCTATATCTTGAATAATGAAAAATATTTTAGTAGAAATCAGATCAAAGTATCAAGATCTGATTTTCTGGATGTTCAAAACACATCAACAAAATATTTTTGATGTGATTTCTATTGAATTTTTTATCATTATTTTATTTATATTTAAACCATTCATTAGTTTACATTCCTAAATAAATAAATAATTTCTATGTAATGTTGTTATTTTATTTTGTACATTTTCAAATTGAAGTTTAAAATAATTTGTGAGTATTTTCTATGTAATTTTGTTTTTAGTTTGTTTTGTATGCTTTTTTAAGTATGGGATATTATGAATATTGTACGAAGAAAATATTTTTTATTCCTATAAGAAATTTAAAATTTGATATAATATATATATATATAAGCAATTAGGAAATAAGTTATAGTTTATGGGTGTAATTTAATTAGCAATCATTGTATTATGAATTATTGTGTAAATAATGAGATTAAATGTTTAAATTCATCATAGGTCAGGTCAACAAAAATAAATAAATTAAGAACTAAGTTATATAATTGAATTGAGAGATGCAATGACAATCAAGACAAGAAGCATGTTGACATCATCTCACTTTGGCAAAAAAATGAGAGAACCTTAATTAATTTAGATTATTAAAAATATTTAAAAATTAAATGTCATTTTAGTATTAATAACTATATATATTAAATTTATATAAAATATTTCTTATTATTTTAATTCTTATTTAAAAAAATTATATTAAAAATAAAAAATTTATTTTATTTTCCTAAAAAATACATTTACTATTGAAACTAATGGCTCGATATATCAATAGCCTCATAAATTTTAGTACCTTTTACTTAAATAATGACTTCTATTTAATAACAAAGAGCTGATAACTCAATGTCGCTACTCGCGTGTACCAACATATCGGTTACTATAGTCCCTTCTCCTTTATGGCAGGTCCTAATAATAGGAACACTTTTCTTATAATTTACACGTAAGATTATAACATATTTAATTGGATCACTAATTAATATGTACGTTAAATAGTATAAACAAAATATGTTATTATATTGAAAATTATAAATGATATTAAGTATTTAACTATAGTATAAATTTAAGGTTAATTAAATTTGTAGGAGTAATTATTTTAGATATATAAAAGTGAATTTTATTATTTGTAAAGTTTAGAGTTTATTTTACGAATAAAAATAATTTTATGATTTTCAACATTATAATCAGAAAAAGGTTTATGAATATAATAATAACAAGAAACAATAAGAGATTACAAAATTTGCAATATAATTAGAGCCTTGGTCTAAGATACATTTCTTAGAAGTATTTATATTATAAGACACACAAAATATCGACATGAGATAACTATGTTAAGGGATAAAAATGCGAGACTATAATTTGTACATGTTACTTTGAGCCTTCAAGAGTTGTTCCCGTGAAAGAGGGTATGTTAAGGTGTTTCTCTATTTTGTCCAATATGGAGTTAAAGTCTCTAAGATGGTGATTAAGGAACTCCAAAAAAAGGACATCATCCTAGTGCTCATGTTAGTCTACCAATGTGTACCCCAATAATAATTTCATCTCTTAATAAAGGTCGATAGTTTGCATGTACTCATTGAAGCAACCTCCGGAGTTCCCTCCTATGTCTAGGATCCAATATACCCTTTCTACCAAGACATCTATATCTCAAAGAGGAGTTCTATGTGTATAATCATTTACCTTAGCTCTAGCAATTTCTTCTTGGATAGGGCGTCGCATCAAGTCTTGATATCGCCTAGAAAAATCCTCCAAACCATGATGCATGCATGTGTGACCCTTTGGGCTCATTCTTGATAATATGTCACCTACCTCCAAAAACGCATTCACTAACGGGCTATTCAGGTGAGACATAGAGCATTGACAACCTAGATAAAAAATTGAAGAAAACGGATGGAAACTAGCCAACATGAGAGGTTCCCCACCAAATATACCTAAGATTAATGTTTTTGTAGACAGGGGATGACTCGGAAAGGCTTCCATTGAGGCCCACATAGTAGATGGTGGTGTAATGAACACCCAATATCATTTCCTTCAAAGTATTTGATGCCACAGTAAACTAGTCTTACAATATAACTGCCAAGAAAGATGAAATTGAACTATTGAACCAACGGGCGAGAAATGTAAACAAGCATGAGAAGAAAAGGGGAAATGGTCACGATAATACATCCAAGCTCTAGATCCTTAAAATCCATCACAAAAACTGGGATAGGTGACATGACTTTGATATCCGCACATACCCCTAAACTAGCTTAGACTTAGTACATATTTCCTCTCTCCGTCACTCAAGGAACATAAATGACTAATACCAAGCAGGGGATCAATCGAACAAGCATCCTGATAGGGAAATACAGTGAAGCATTGAACAAGAAATTCCAAACACTATTCTCTCCAAATCATCGAGAGACACCATAATAGTAGATTCATCATTAAGGAAATGACGAATAAAAAATTTGAAAACTATAGGAGACAATTAAGTGTTGTGGACATAAAAATATAACTGGCCTAAGGGGTATGAGACTTCTCCACTAAACAAAGAGCGAGTGGCCATATACTAAGGCCTCCACAAGGCTTGAAACAACTTACACAAAAACCCAAACTTCCTTGCGCATTACAAACATTGACAGCCTTGCAAAATGAGAAATGAAATATAACAAAACTAGAATTGAGAAAATAAAGGATATTACCCACATGTTGGTTCTTTTGTGGCCTATGGAGAGAAAAGGACACCCCACTAAACTAGATAACCCATTGGTTTGCCTTTGTCTCAGATTACTCGAATCCCGAACCAACACAATTGCACCACCATGAAAACATAATTGCATCTCCTTTCACCTTCACTTCCCACACCAGCCTCTGCAGGTAGGTAAAGTGACAAGCCACGAAAAAAATGTTGCGCATGGAATACACCATGAGGGAGGCCTTGTTAACACCCTCTGCCACACATGCTTCAGGCTCAAGAATCGTGCGATACATCTACCACCTTTTCTCTTCTGTATTTTGTCTTAGCCATATGGTGTCCCATTAATGAAATGGTCCTGCACAACATCAATATGCATTAAACTTTGTGCAAATGTGCTGCCATGTCCTGCACTTCTTCAATCAAGTGGGAAAGTGGCAGTATGGCCTCCTCTCCTCGCCCCCACTGCCCAAATGAGTGCAAATGCACCACCACCAAATCAAAATCACATTTCTATGCTCTGTAGGTAGGTAAGTGACAAGTCAAAAGAAAGAATGTTGTGCATGGAACACACCATGAGGGAGGCCTTGTTAACACACTCTGCCACAGGAGTTTCAAGCTTAAAAGATGTGTGATACATCCACTACCTCCGTGTTTCTTTATTGTACTTAACCACATGCTATCTCATTAATGATATGGTCCTATAGACCATCAATATACATTAAAATTTATGAAAACATGTTACCCCATCTCAATTCTTCAAGCAAATAGAAGAGTAACAATTTACACTACCCCTATTATTTCAAAAATTAACCCTTCTAAAACATTATTATATTTATTTAATTATATATATATTATATTATTAAAGTACAAAATTAACTTATACTCTAAAAATAAATCACTAAATGATATCTAAATTATCCATAAAAAATGAAACCCTCAAATTTATTTATACTTAAACTATAAAATGATTTCATATAATATCTTTAAATACAATCATATAGTTCATCATTATTTTGAAGTGTCTTTACCTAAGTCTTAAAAAGTCAAATCTTTCCACTATTATAGATTTAATGCTATCACACTTTTTAACAATACCACTATTATAGATTTAATGCTATCACACTTTTTAACAATACGACTATTATAGATTTAATGCTATCACACATTTTAACAATAGGCACTGTTAGGGCAACGCCATTATCTACACTAATCATTATAATCTCTTTAAATATAATCATATGGTTCATCACTACTTTAGAGTGTCTTTACCTAAGTCTTAAAAAGTCAAATCTTTCCACCATTATAGATTTAATGTTATCACACTTTTTAACAATAGGCACTGTTAGGGCGACACCGTTATCTACACTAATAATTTCAAAAAGTCGATACCAGTATGAAAAACAGAGCTGTCATTTTGATTATTAATCTTCTTTGGATTCGAAATTTGATAAACCAAAAAATGCTAATATGAAAACTCGTTAGAATCTGCAGAAATCAGAAGGTAGATCTTAAAAATATCTTCAATTTGTCTTTCTTCATACTGAAGAAAACTTAATCCGTCTGGGCTCATATTGGATGTCCCACTCTGCAGGTATGATAATTAAACTGCGGTAAATCATCTCCAAGAGTGCGCTCATTATCATTTTCTAAGGGTGCGTTCATTATATTTTATTTATAAAATTCTAAATTTATTTATAGATTGTATTCATCTCCAAGAGTGCGCTCATTATCATTTTCTAAGGTTGCGTTCATTATATTTGATTTATAAAATTCTAAATTTATTTATACACTGTATTGTATTTTAAATAATAAAAATTTATAATATTTAGAAAATTGTATTACCAAATTCAAGGGAAAAAAATTAGCTTGGACTGAACACATATATATAATAATAAATAAAGATAATTACTTAAATTTATGGTATTAGAATGATTTCACAAAATCATTACAATAGAGAATTTTATATATATATATGAGATAATTGGTTAGATTAATGGTAATAGAGTGATATTACAAAATCATTACAATAGAAAATTCAAAGTTTGTGATAGAAATGAAAATAGTGTAATACTGTTTAATTTTTGAACGGAAAAATGCAGGGCTAATCTTCTGTCCGCCAGATACCTAACAAAAATTGCAAAAGCTAAAGCAATCAATGTAACGCTATGAGCATAAACTATTTTAGAAAAGCGAGTAGGGAAAGCAATGGTACAAACTAGAAGAGCATATACCGAAAGCATTGCTCGCGAAAATAGGAAAGCGGCAGGGTGCGTTGCCACTCTTATGCTTCATAACTGTACTAGAGTGGAAAGCTTACCCTCAATGTTGGATAAGCAAACAGCGCAACTTGCCTTGGAATCGAGGCCCCACATACTTCCGTCATATCGAGCTGGGATGGATCACCTTCAACACTCCAGTTAAAAATGCGCACCAGCTGAGCCAATGTGAGTTCAATCGTGGGAATAGCCATGGGTGTCCCTGGGCATCCTCTCCTTCCTGCATTAAACGGAATCATACTGAAGTCTGATTGATCTGCTGAATTAACCACCCACACATTGGGATCCCTTCCTATAACAGAAAAATTCACAATCAACATTGTTTTCTTAGGGATATAGTATCCTCCGACTGTCACAGCCTCTACAAATTCATGAGGAATTGCTACATTAGATTCATTCACTCTTCCATCTTTGTCGACGAAACATTCGATTTATTCTTGCAAACTCTTCATCACATGGAGATGTCTCAGCAGCTCACTCATTGCCCATTTTAAGGTAGTGGTCTCCAAACCACTTGCGAGAATGTACTTTACAAATATGAACACTGCCATTAACGGGAGCTAACAATCTCCCCCGTCTAAAGTGAGCCCAATGTGTTTCGAACTCGAGATTTTTGGCTCTGATACCACTTGTTGGAGTCACAATTGTAGTTACACCAAAACCCACAGGTGTTAGTAAACAGACACATCACTATTGTTTCACGTGCCACTAAACACACAGGGAGCATTGGATTATCCTTCTACACCACCATTAACAGGGAGCCAACATGAATTTAATCAGTAAAAAATATTGAAAAAAATAAGTTTAAGAACGAGGATACTTAATTAAAGAATGGCCGAAGCCGGCGAGACATATATACAAGAACAACAGCCTTGACAGTTTCCCGCATCATTTTGGAGTCGGCCTAAGCTTTCTCAAGCAATACATCGACGAAATCTTTAACATAGGGCTCTTCCTCTTTCTGGTGATTCGATGTCGAGGCCATGCGATGAGGAACGTGGTCTTCTATTATTTTCTCTGCAAATTCATTGAATGCTTTATGCATCTTCTTCATGCGCCATTTGATGCCTTGCAGATCAAGCCAACCCAAACAAGCAATAAAGTCTCCGATGTTAAAAGCTCCCACTGTAGATATCAGCTCAACTATTAAATCCTTAAAATTTCCGAAATCCCCACCTAAATCAGTAAATTTCCTCCCCGCCATCATCCGCCAAATAATGTCGGAGTTGAGAGTAGAGATGGCCTTGCTTAGGTTCACGCTTATTATTCTGCTCTCACTCTCCTCCTAGTTTGAACGGATCATGGCAGACACCTCTTCCTCTGGCACGGACCTCAAGGACTCGATTATTTTGGAAGTCAAGAGTTCTAATACGCATGTTTTTCTCATTTTCCTCCAGTGATCTCCATACTGAGTAAAGATCACATCCTGATAATTGAAAAATATGTATTTCCCAGCGGATGTTAGAGGCCAGCTGGAAAACACCAAATCATGGGTTTTAGGAAAGAGTTTGGCCATCTCAGAAGAAGAAATGATAACAATAGGGACAAAACCTAAGCGCAGAAAGAAAATGGGGCCATATTTCTCAGTAACGCCTTTAATATTACGGTGAGCGGGCTGTACCAATTGTTGGAGATTTCCGATTATTGGCCATGGAAAGGGTCTTGGAGGCAATCTTCCCCTAATTTTTCTCTTTTGCAACAACCGTATGAAGAGCAAACAAAAAAATAAACCAACAATAGCTGTTGTGGCAGCACACTCCGTCCTACCATAATGTTATGGGCAGAAGGAAAGACAGAATAGCAGTAAAAGTATGAAATTCGATATGGAACACACTTTGTAAGAGACACATTGCTGGAAAGGATTAACGGTATGCTATTTAAAGGCACCCGGAGATTTATGAAAGGATAGTCTACCTAGGCAGAGGAATGGCCCGGTTTTCGTCATCTCCTGGAAAATCGTTCGGCTCCGGCTGCTGGCAATCCCTCCACCCTCAGCCACCCTCCCCTAGCTCTGCCACCCTCCTTCTCCGCCACCCTCCCCTGGTAATCCTCACATTCCATCCGATCAGAGCTAGAAATCTAGATCGGATCCGAGCTGGAATTGAAGCGGAGGAGAGTTATTTCCATTTCCAATTCGAAATGAGGAATTGCGATCTTGCGGGCTGCTCACTCACTTTCCTCCTCGACTCAGCGCCTCTGGCTCTGCAATTCCTCCGCTCTGCATCTCGCCACCTAGGGACAATTCGATGACACCTCCGACTCTGTTAACTGAATGATTGAGACATGCACCATTTCTATCCTGTATCTGTCGCCAGCAATTGTAAATCCCTGAGTTAGCGAAGATGCTGCAGAGGCATTCAAAGAACAACAATGACTTGGCGTTCTTTACATACGACGAGAAGAGAAATCTTAGGTATGGTACTCAAAAGGAAAGGCTCGGCAAGGACTCCATTAAGCTCTTTGATGCCTGCTCTCTGTGCCTGAAGCCATTGATAGACCCACTCTACTGTGAGAAGGGCCACCTCTTCTGCAAAGAATGCATTCTAGAATGCCCATTAGCGCAAAAGAAAGACATCAAGAGGTGAGATTCGTTATCTTGAATGAACCCAACTTTTAGATTTGAATTTTTTGGAGTATTGGGTATTGTTTTCCCTTGATTTGGGAAAATAGGTTCCTACTACCAGTGTCTTATAGGATGCTATAAGGGTTTTCTCTTTGGGTGTTACTGGTCCTCTGTTGGGAATTGTTCATGTATTAGGGTCTTTCATGGAATCCTCCAATTGGGTTTGTGGGCATTTTCTGTCCCATTTTTTATGTTTTGTTTTGGGTAATGGATTCCTCTTATTAGGTTTCTTGGTGAAGTATGCAAGATTGAGAAAGATCAGAGAGAAACATAATTTTTAGATGTGTTGCCCATAAAAACATGCACTGTAAATTAAATATAAGTAATGTCTCTTCTTTTCCACAACTACTAGTAAGTGAATATATAGGTTGGTTAGGGAAACTATAGGAAACGAATACTGAACAAGTAAAAACTAAAGTCAAATGATGAGGCATTAACCTCCTTACAAGATCCGCATTACAATGAGGTTGTTTTTAAGTTGTGAAGCTGTGACTGATGGCATCCATTTTATCAGAGTCACCTAGGACTTCCATCTGAAATTTATCCACCAATGTTGCAGCATCAACACAACCCACAGCTTGAAACTATTTGGTAAACTATATTGAGGGTCAAGGCTACCATATTTTAACTGTGTCATCATCACTGCAAGTGCTTCAACTTGCTTCCAGACTGCAGCCTGTTGGACTGGTTACTAAACCTTCTTTGCCTGGGTAGATAATCTCCCTCCACCTGCCAGAATAAAGCTCTTATGTCTGTCGAGGGTCTATGCTATTTTCTTTGAAGGAATCATATGGTTACATTTTGTATGAATGGCACTCCCTTCCGATTTGTTGGGAATTTCAGATCTGCATCAGATGGCCAACAGGATTATAATATTATTCCATTTATTTCTTGATGGCTCTTGTTAATCTCGATTTAATGGAATTGGACATTTGTATGGCTTAGTTATCATAGTACTAAGGTTGATTACAATTGACATTAGTCTGCTTTGATGGCTCTTGTTAATCTGGATTCAATGGAATTGGACATTTGTGTGGCTTAGTTATCATAGTACCGAGGTTGATCACAATTGACATTATTCTGCTTTGAGCTTTGGATGCCACTGTGCATATTTTGACTATGGGGTCATATTATTCGTTGCATATAGTTTAAGCTAGAAGTTTGGATACTACATGGTAGAAACGAGTGTTACTCAGATTGTATCCCTATTCATTATCAGTAGAATGACTAGTTTAGGTTGCTGGCACTTCAATGTTGAGAGTACAAAATATCTGATATATTTAGGTTTTTAATTTAAATTTTTTATGAGTGGGTATTGAAGTTGCTGGTGTTATCCGTGCATGATTTGATAGGAAACTTGCAAGCTATGAAGCATATCAAAAACAAGAGAAGGAGGAGGAAGAAGAGAAGTTGTTGTTAAAGAGGCAATGTGAACTTGATGTATTTGATCAGCAAAACAATGGTGTTGTACCTCAATATAGTGACAAAAATCACATTCGAGACAAAAATAGTTTTCATGGGGCCAATAGTGTTAAAGTGACTTCATTTGAAGCGGAGGCTCTTTGGACAATGAAAGCATTTTGGTTGCCATCAGCAACTCTTGAGGCTCAAGCAAAAGTTGAGGCACCTTCACTTGATACAATCTGCTCAGAGGGTAAAGAGAAACTGAAGTTGAAGTCTCCTTTTGCAAGTTATTTTTACCAAGGATCCACATGATAAAAAATATGAGTTTTTGGGGGCCAGTTCTATTTTCCCTAGTTGCAAAGATACACTAACAAATAGTTATACACCAATGGAAATCATCACTTGTGTCCATATTTATTGCAAAAAGTGTGCAGAGAAATTTTTTAGATTAGATGGGGTTTGTTTTGTCTGCAATAGAGGCTACAAAGAAAAGAATTTGATCACCTTGGAGAAAGGAGGTACTAGATTTTCTGGTCATGGGGACCATGGACCACTTGGAGGCAACCGATTTTAAGCATGTTGGAAGTGGTTCTGGCATGGTACTTATGAGGCCAACAATTAAAACATGAACATAAAACTCATGTTGAACTACTATGTACAAATATGATTAAGCAGTCCTAGAATTTTAGTTTATTGGATTTCATAAATTTGACCAAATAAAGCTTGATTTGCTTTTGTGTTCTAATTTTGAGGCTCTTATGCATCTGGAGTTTTAGGATGACGGTGCATCTCTTTTGAGGCATGTGTGTTTGGGAGGTCCATTTTATTTGGCCACATAATGATGGAGAACGCTTATTGTGCCAACGTTAAGGACACAACTTACTTTAAAAAAATAATATGCCTTACCATACTCGTTGAACTTGGCCCTTCAAGTGCTTTCAATACTCAATACTCAGAAAATGCCACCTTCTCCGATGTTGGGAAGTCACATGATAATTATGGCTTTTCTATATCTTAAAGGTTGAGGATAAAAGATAATCTTTAAATAATTAGCACAATCACATTTACGATTGTGATTGATATAAGCTGATAGACTTATGTGAAACATATATACAATCACATTAATAAGTATTATGTGTATTGCTTTAAACACCAACTATTTATATTATTAATAAATATATAAATAATAACAAGGTTTCTTTCGGTTGAAATCACTTTTATAATGATATTAGTAACAACCATATTATTATATATATTATTATAATATTATAATAATAATATAAATAAACTCATAATAAATTAGATTATCAATATATTATATAATAATAATATAATAGTTATTATATTAATAATATAATAATTATTATTATTATTATACTATATTCTTATTATAATTATATTATATATAATAATAATAATATAAAAATATAATTATTATTAATATTATCAGTAATAATATAATAGTTTATTATATTAATTACTAGCCTAGATTCATCTTAAGACTAGATCTATGAAGTGTCGAGAGGATCAAATCTCTCGAGGTGGAGACCTATTTTTGAGTGAAGAACTTGAGGAAAGGTTTTCACCTCGAGAGATTTGATCCCTCTCAGTGTTTGATAGATCCAGTGTTAAGATGGATCTAGGCTGGTTTTAGTCATGTGCGATCATACAAAATTTTTTGAACATCTAGTTATTTCGATCATTTGAAATCTGCTAAATATGTCTAAGATTAATTTGGTCATTTTAATTTAAAATTTTCCTAGTTACCTCTGTTTTTTGAGATGAGAGAGATTGCTAGTAATTTGAATGATGAAAAATGATGAAATACAAATTTTGAGTGCAAAGTGCCAATGTAACAATTTTTATAGACAGAAAATGTGAATACTAAGAATATAGTCAATTACAAAAAAACTTCATTGCAATCAATTTGAAACTATTTTCTTCGACTATTCCTATTGTCACACCTATTAGTTCTTCCATTTTCTCATATCGATCATATGAAAATAGTAGTTGGAATCATAGACCATTCAAATATTTAACTCGAGTTAGTGTAGTAAAAAGCATACCTCTTCTCTCTTTCTCTCTAATATTAATAGTAGTTTTTTCAAAATTCAATCATTGTGAATTATGGAGTGTTAAACCCAAAATAATGTTCAATGGTATTTATTTTTTGTTATCGCGTTTGAATGCAAAGTAATTAACAATATTGAATGATAAAAAATGGGAATAATGAGAAGATACCCAGTTATAAATAGTATATAGTTTCAAGAAGAAAAACTTTGGGGTAAGCAAACATTTTGTTTAGGATGAAAATTCAAGTATTGTATTTATGGTTGAATAATTTTTATGTGTTTACACTAAGAGAGATAGATGTGGAATGGGGCGAGGAGAGGGACAAAGAGAGAGGCAAAATCATGGAGGGAGGAAGAGATATAGATATGGAGAGATAAATGTTAGAGAGAGAGAGAGAAGGGTAAGAGAGAGAGAGAGGGGGAGGGGAAAGGGAGGAAGGGAGAGAGAGATAGATAGATATGGAGAGAGAGAGTGTATGCTTAGGGGATGAGATATAGAGATAAAGAAGGAGAGATAGTGGGAGATAGAGATATAGATGGAGGAGGTAGAGATGTGCTTACACTAAAATCAATGCACACTATTAATCGAATTACTTTGAAATTATCGAACATCATACATATTGTTGCATCAAATCAGAAATCAACATCTACATTAAAATCAATGCATCTAGTGCAAACAATCAAATAGGATTATAAATCAACATCTATATTGAAATCAATGTATCTAGTGCGAGTAATCAAATAGAATTATAAATCAATATCTAGACTGAAACCAATGCATCTAATGCAAGAAATCAAATATGAGTAGAAATCAACATCTACGTTGAAATCAATGCATCTAGTGTAAGGTATTAAATATGATTATAAGTCATCTAAACTGAAATCAATTCATCTAGTGCAAGTGATCAAACAGGATTAGAAATTATTATCTACACTAAAATTAATGCATCCTGTGCAAGCAATCAAATAGGAGTAGAAATCAACATTGACACTGAAATCAATGGATCTAGTGTAATGTATTAAATAGAATTATAAATCGACATCTACACTGAAATCAATGCATATAGTGCATGCGATCCAATAGTATTAGAAATCAACAACCACATTGAAAATCTAAAAAATTCATGACTTTCTAGATCTAACTTCTATGTCTGTATTTGTCTTTGTGAGACTCTTTCTTCTTCCCTCTCTCTCCACCTTCCATTATGTGTCTATATCCCACCCCCTCTCCTTCTCTCCCGTACCCTCCCTCTCTCCCCTATCTCACTCTATCTGCCTCTCCCTAAATTTCTCTTCTTTCCTCTCTTCCCCTACTATCTATATTTATACCTCCCTCCATGTCTCCTTATTTGTTTCTCTATCTCAATACCCTAAACATATGTCACACTCTCTCTTTCTCCCCCCATATCTCTCTCTCTCTCTCTCTATCTATCTATCTATATATCTCCCCTTCTTCCTCTCTATCTCTCTCTCTCTCTCTCTCCATCTATATCTCTATCTCCCATCTATCCCTCTTCCTCCCTCCCTCTCTTTGCCTCTCTCTTCTACCCACTCCCCCACCGCATCTATATCTCTATCTCACGTTGTCTCTCCTTCTTACCCATAAAACATACACTCTCTGTCTCCATATATATCTATCTCTCCCTCCCTCCCTCTTCCTCTCCCTCTCTCTCTCGTGCCCCCCCTCCCCCCATCATTGACTCTCCATCTCTCCTTTGTCACTCCCTGTCCACCTTTCTCCCTTGTCATCTTTCTTCCCCTTCCAACTCTCTCTCTCATCTCTTTGAAGTCCACTATCTCCCCTTCTCTCCCACCTCCCTCCGTCTCTCTCCGATCATACACACACTCTCTCTCCACCCTCCAACTTTGTCACTATCTCCCTCCCTCCATCTCTCCCCCCATCATACACAAACTCTCTCTCCACCCTCCAACTCAGTCATTATCTCCCTCCCTCTCTCCTCCTCTCTTTCCTTTTCTACCCCCCCTCCATATCTATGTACCCCTATCTCTATCTTCCCCTTCCCATCCTATCTTTATCCTCTCCTTTTCCCTCTCTTCCCTCATCTCCTCTCTCCCTTATTCCATCTTCATCTCTCCCTAGTCACTCCCTCTCTTTTCCCCTCCAAATCCATCTCTCTCCCTCCCTCTCTCCCCCTGCTCTCTCTCTTCCTTTCCCTCTTTCACTATGTATCTCACCTCTATGTCTCTCTCCGACACTCTATTCCCCCTTCCATCTTACTCTCTTTATTAAATATGATCCCATTGTATTGTATTTAATAAAGTATCTATATTATTAAAAAAACATAGTTGGTTGTAAGATATTAAACCTATATTTTGGATCAATCATCTTAAAGAAAATATAATAATAAAAAAGTTAAAAGAATCACACAATATCTTTCCTCTCTAATTGTTAATCACTTTTCTTTCTCATTGCTTGGATCCTTGGTTAAGATGCATCTATCCTAGTTCTCTATAATATTATTTATATTATATAAATTCCACATATGATATAAAAGTATTCTCATTTTTAATTTATTAAACCTCTATTTAATCTCTATGAAAATATTGTTATAGTTGTGAGGATGGAGGGTTTACATCTTACCTCCAAGTAATTATAACCTTTTTTCTCTTAGATTTAATTAAAAATGTTTATAAAATTAAATTAAAGAAAATATTTGTAAAATATTTTTATTTTGAAATAATTTATTGTTTTTGGGCGTGTGGTATTGATAAGCCATGGTATTGGCCAATGGTATTGTAACAATTAAAATCCTAGATCCATAACATAATAATCCAAAGTTGATATGGACCATGGTATTGATAAACCATGGTAGTAGGCCATGGTATTATAATCTTCTTCCCTCCTCTCCCTCTCTATCTTTCTCTTGTGGGTATTATCCCATGGTATTGTTAAAACCTACTTAGAAGTTAATAATATCCATGGTAAATATTCATGATTAAAAATCTTGTCATATTGTAAATATTAAGTTTTTATCCACTTACTAATTAAATTTATAGATGTAACACATCTATATTAATTGTTATAAATATATTGATTACATAAAATATAATATTACAATATTATATGTCACCCGATATTTATAACCACCCCACCTAATAGATGATGGCTAGGGGTGGGGAGAAATACTAATTAAAATGTAATATTATTAAATTTTACTTAATATTTCATGTCACACCCCACTCTAAATATTGCATTCTACTCAATATTTCCTCTCACTCCTATTAGTTTTATTGTGCACCTTCCATTATATTGAGTTTATCTTCCTACAACTAAAAACATGAACACAACAAAATATAAATTTACCCTCCTATTATTATTACAGAAACGCCACGAAATTTACCTGGTTATTATTACAGGATATGCCCAATTGTATCATTTGCTTCCTTTACGTAATTTTCTTTATTACGATCTCCTTTTAAATTGTACATATATATCGTTTTCAAAATTGAGTTTGTTAATATTAACCGACACCTTTTTTATTTAATTTATTTTTTTAAAGTAATGTTACACATATATTTTGCACATACCATATATATTAGCCAAAACATATATTTTTTTAATGTAACACTACATATTTTTATGTTTTTTTAAATGTAAATTACGAGACAACATTCCCTCATATACTGGGTTGTAGAGTGCTAATAATAATATAAAATAATAATCAAAATTTATAATTCTTATGCTTTATTAATTCAACCATATTTATTTTAGTATTTTTAATATTTATCTTAAGGTTTGTATACCTTGGGTTTATAATATTAGTCCCTTTTGTTTAATATTATTCCCTCAGGTTACCCGAATGTAGGTGCATTAACGCAATATTTATGAAGGCTCTGTGCTATGACGGTATCTGGTACAGCAGGTGGCATGACAACACACCTACCAAAGCTCTCCCATGGATGGAAATGGATTATATTAAGTCCCGGCAGATCAAATGCCATGCAGAATTGAATGCGCAGTGGGTTCGAGAAATTTCACATAGTATTCCTTTAACGGATGCCTCTGCTCTCTCTGTTAATATTTACCTCTGGCCTCCCTACATTTGACTGCCTCAAGTTTTTCATCCTTGCAATGCTTCGAAGGTGGTGTTGAATGTCTGGTTTATAAAGCGTTACAGGCTCCCTCACACCAGCATCTGCTTTGTTTCGCCCTGCTCTTCATCCCCTCCAAGCTGCTTTGCTACTTTAACAATGGTGCGTCGTTGAGGTAGTTGTCACTGAGGTGGTAGTCGCGGAGGACGTGAGCGCTCTCAGCCTGCTCCTCTGCCTGTTATTCCTTTGGCTTCAGCTTCCCCTAACTTAGACATTCGCAGGACCCTCCTGCACAACTCTTTTCAAACCACACATTTCACGTTTCACAGTTGCCTCAATCAACCTGTTCTCTCGGCCAACATTATGGTAATTTTTTTTGAGGAAGAAGCTCGACCCACTATTGCGGTGAATACCTCAACAACATAGCCTTAGGGAGAAAGCACACAGTAGGGGGAAGATGTTGGTTTTGGGTTCAATTATGGAGATTTACAGGCTCGAGGAAATGACACTGATGTCTCCAAGCTTCCAGATGGCAACCAACAGGATGTCCCAGCCTCTGTTCACCCGGCGAGTGGTTCTGATAGCATTCGGCAGTTGGCAGCTCCACCAGATGGTAGCGGTTCAGCTATTAAGGATAATGTTGATGACACGTGGATGGGCTATCCATGCCCGGTGAAGGAGGAAGTTCCGGAACATGATACTAATGCTTGAAGACTCCTGGGCCATGTCTACTTCCTTGCTCCTCTCTCTGCTCTTCAATCCATTTTGCTATGCCTATATGGCTTTTGTCAATGTCTTTCTATATCAGGCATGTAGTTATGTTGTAGTTTCAAGTTTTGGCTCTGCAATTTTGCACATGGATATCTGGGAAGTTTAGATAATATGTTCATAGCTTATCATCTGTTGTTTTCTGAGGTCTATCACTTTGGCCAGTTCTCTCTATATAGCACTGGGCTTTTGTATCTGGTTAATCCCAACCCTCAGACAGTTTGTATGTCTTGTTGGACAGTCTTGGACCTCCTCTGAGGTCTCGACCGCACTGTAACTGTATTTTTACTTTTATTAATAGAATTAGTCTTTACTTAGAAAAAAAAAATATTATTCCCTCAGGTTCATAATCCCTTGGGATTTTGGTATTAATCACCTGGGCAATACTATTATTATTATTATATTGTTTTATTACCGAGGGGATTAATACTAAAATCCCAAAGGATTATGAACCTTATGGAATAATATTAAACAAAATGGACTAATATTATAAACCCAAGTGATAAATATTGAAAACCTAAGGGATTAAAAAGAAAAAGGGATTGATATTACAAACGCAAGAGATTAATAAATCTCACCACGATTGATATTATAAACCCAAAGGATTAATACTAAAAACCCAAGAGATTATGAACCCAAGGAAATAATATTAAATCCAAGGGACTAATTTCATAAACCGAACAGTGGTAAACACTAATATAAATATTAGAAAGACTAAAATAAATATAGTTTATTTTCATGGTGAGACAATCCTTGTCACAATGTTACATTCAACCATGGCTAACAATGGCTCACTATGATTGTCAATGATTCACCATGATTGACATTATAAACCTAAGGGAATAATAAACCCAAGGAATTGATATTATAAACCCAAATAAATAATAAACCTAAGGGATTAATACTAAAACACCAAGGGATTATGAACCCATCGGAATAATATTAAACCCGAGGGACTAATATTATAAACCCAATGTATATATACCCTAAGATAAATATTATAAGCACTAAAATAAACATGATTGATCATCATTGACTTTCATATTGAGACAATCCTTATCACAATTCCATGTTGGAACATGGTTGACTTCATAATAAACCATGGTTGACCACGAAATAATAAACCCAAGCGATTGATATTATAAACCCAAAGGAACAATAAACCCGAGGGATTAATACTAAAGCCCGAAGGGATTATGAACCTAGCAAATAATATTATACTCAAGGGGCTAATATTAAAAAACCAAGGTATATAAACCATAATGGAGATAATTTGTTTCATAATGTGAGATCGGACCATGATTGACCACAATTGATCATGGTTGGTTATGGTTGACCATGATTGATATTATAAACCAAGTTAATAATAAACCCAACGGATTGATATTATGAACCCAAGGGAAACATAAACCCAATGGATTACGAACCCAAGGGAATAATATTAAACCTAGGGGACTAATATTTGAAGCCCAACATTGGTAATCCAAAATATAAATCTTACAAACACTAAATAAACATGGTTTATTTTCATGGTGAGTCAATATTTGTCAAAATGTGACATTCAACCATGGTTGACCATGGTTGAATATTATTGATAATGGTTTACCATCATTGATATTATAAACCTAAGGGAATAATAAACACAAGGGATTGATTTTATCAACCCAAAGTAATACTAAAACCCCAAGGGATTATGAGCCCAAGGGAATAATATTAAGCCCATGGGACTAATGTTATAAACTCAACATTGGTAAACCCAAATATAAATTCTACAAACACTAAATAAACATGGTTTATTTTGATAGTGAGACAATCCTTGTCATAATGCGACATTGAAACATGGTTGACCATGGTTGGCTATGATTGAAAATGGTCGACCATGAT
Source organism: Pinus taeda (assembly GCA_000404065.3). Lineage (NCBI taxonomy): Eukaryota > Viridiplantae > Streptophyta > Pinopsida > Pinales > Pinaceae > Pinus > Pinus taeda. Next base: position 72,372 of record APFE031316325.1, on the reverse strand, counting down.
TGATATTATAAACCTAATTGAATAATAAAGCCAAGGGATTGATATTATAAACCCAAAGGAATAATAAACACAAGGGATTAATACTAAAACCCCAAGGGATTATGAACCCAAGGGAATAATATTAAACCCATGGGACTAATATTATAAAACCAACATTAGTAAACCAAAATATAAATATTACAAACACTAAAATCAACATGGTTTATTTTAATAGTGATACAATCCTTGTCACAATGTGACATTCAACCATGGTTGACCATGATTGGCTATGACTGACAATGCTTGACCATGATTGATATTATAAACCTAAGGGAATAATATACCCAAGGTATTGATATCAGAAATCCAAAGGAATAATAAACCCAACAGATTAATACTAAAACCCCAAGGGATTATGAACCCAAGGGAATAATATTAAACCCAAGGGACTAGTATTATAAACCCAATGTATATAAACGCTAAGATAAATATTATAAATACTAAAATAAACATGATTGACCATCTTTGATTTTCATATTGAGACAATCCTTATCACAATTCCATTTTGGACCATGGTTGATATCATAATAAACCATCGTTGACTGGGGAATAATAAGCCCAAGCAATTGATATTATAAACCCAAAGAACAATAAACCTAAGGGGTTAATACTAAAATCCCAAGGGATCATGAACTTGAGGGAATAATATCAAACAAAAGGGACTAATATTATAAACCCAAGGTATAAAAACCCTAAGATAAATATTAAAAATATTAAAATAAACATTGTTGAATTAATAAACCCTAAGAATTAATATTTTAAACTCAAGGGATTAATGAACAAAAAGGATTATTAATATTATAAACACAAGGAACAATAAACTCTAGGGATTAATACTAAAGCTCCAAGGGATTATGAACCTAAGGGAATAATATTAAATCCAAGGGACTAATATTATAAACCCAAGGTATATAAACCCTAAGTGGAGATAATTATTTTCATAATGTGAGATCGAACCATTATAGACCACAGTTGAACATGGTTGGTTATGTTTTACCGTGATTGATATGATAAACCCAAGTTAATAATAAACCCAAGGGATTGATATTATGAACCCATGGGAAACATAAACGCAATGGATTAATACTAAAACTCAATGGATTATGAACCCAAGGGAATAATATTAAACCCAAGGGACTAATATTAAAAACCCAACATTGGTAAATTGAGATATAAGTATTACAAACACTAGAATAAATAAGGTTTATTTTCATGGTGAGACAATCCTTGTCACAATGAGACATTCAACCATGGTTGACCATGATTGGCCACAACTGACAATGGTTGACCATCATTGATATTATAAACCTAAGGGAATAATAAACAGAAAGAAACTAACACAAGGGATTAATACTAAAACCCCAAGGGATTATGAACCCAAGGAAAAAATATTAAATCCAAAGGCCAAATATTATAAACCCAACATTGGTAAACACAAATATAAATACTACAAACACTAAAATAAACATGATTTATTTTCATAGTGAGACAATCCTTTTCACAATGTGACATTCAGCCATGGCTGACTATGATTGGCTATGATTGACAATGGTTGACCATGATTGATATTATAAACCTAAGGGAATAATAACCAAAAGGGATTGATATTATAAACCGAAGGGGTTAATATTAAAACCCTGAGAGATTATGAATCCAAGGGGATAATATTAATCCCATGGGACTAATATTATAAACATAACAATTGTAAACCCAAATATAAATACTACAAACACTAAAATAAACATGGTTTATTTTCCTTGTGAGACAATCCATGTCACAATGCGACATTCAACCATGGTTGACCATTGTTGACTATGATTGACAATGGTGGACCTTGACTGATATTATAAACCAAAGGGAATAATAAACCCAAAGGATTAATATGAGAAACCTAAAGGAATAATAGACCTAAGGGATTAATGTTAAAACCCCAAGGAATTATGATCCGAAGGGAATAATATTAAACCCAAGGGACTAATATTATAAACCCAACGTAGATAAACCCTACGATAAATATTATAAACACTAAAATAAACATGATCGACCATCGTTGATTTTCATATTGAGACAATCCTTATCACAATTCCATGTTGAACCATGGTTGACATCATAATAAACCATCTTTGACTCAGGAATAATAAACCCAAGAGACTTATATTATAAACATGTTAAACAGACATGGTTAACGAGAAACAGATCGAAAGATAAAGCATGCATTGTATTTTTATTAACAATCTTATATACATTTATAGTACATTTGGTGACCGTTGGGATTCACATCCCAAGGTCTCTTGGACTGCTTTTTCCATTCGGCTTCCACGCTAACCCTTTAGGATTAGGTGTCCAACATTCCCCCCCTTAATCCAAAGGGTTATGTATAAGTCCAAGAAGAGAGCTGTAATACAAAATGTGAAAATATGCATGGCAGCACTAGGCTGAATGTGCTCTATGAAATGTTGGTATAAAGGGCGGTGGTTTAAGGATGACCACCAACACTTGAACACTTAGTGCAGTTCCCGGAACTCTTCCAAAACTGGCAAGAAGCTAGAGTCTTCTGCTAGAGGAAGTGCTCCTATTGTTTTGAAGAGGGAAACCTTCAACCATAAAAGGGAGGTCTCACGTCGCATAAAAGGGAAAATTTCTACCTGAAAAGGGAATTCTCAACCTGTGATGGTTTAAGGATGACCAACAACTCTGGAATGCTTAATGAAATTCCTGGAACTCTTCCAATACTGGCAAGAAGCTGGAGTCTTCTGCTAGAGGAAGTGTTCTCAATTTTGTTCTTGGAACTCTTCCAAAACTGGCAAGAAGCTAAAGTCTTCTGCTGGAGGAAGTGTCCCAGATTGCCAACTGAAGGCATGTTCACGGGCATCTTTGTCTCTGGCTACAACTCTGAAACTGGTGTGGCAGGGTGTGGCTTAGGCTCACTTGATGTGGCTTTGAAACTTGTAATGAAAACTAAGGCATGTGACTTCTTTGTATTTGTGTGTATACACGACTTGGCCTTGATGAAACCACATATAGATATTCAAATATTCACCTTTATTAAATTTCTGAATATGATCTGTAAACCTTTGTCCCGTCATTCTGTTATTATGTTCCATCACTCTTTCACCTCTAAACTTACCTGTGGATTGATCTAGTTACCATATACTTATTCTGTTACAAGTGAGTTTCCATCAAGGAAAACACATGCATCGTAATTCCAATAGTGAGTGATGAATGAAAATAAAAAGAACCATATTGATACCCATATTACCATAACGATGTGCCCAATTTTGTCCTTATTAGGCACAACCAAGTGAATCAATGAAAAATTCAAAATGGCTGCTATAAGAATTTTATGAAATTATCATAAATTCCCCCTTGGAAAACATGTTTGTACATATGTTGTTTTTGAAATTTCCTACTTAATACTAAAATTATCATATTCTACATAAACCCTGCATCTTGTAATATTTTAATTTGGAATCATTAATTTGCAAATGACACGGAAAAATGATCTCTGAAAAAAGGATGCTATAAGAATTATAGTTGTGAATCTGCTACCAGACATCTTATAAGCACTACCAAATTTCTAGAAAATGCAATGAAGACTTCTAAGAATTTGCAAGGAGTTAGGTAATAAGAAAATATACTCTAAATAATGACCAAAACATGGATAATTAATGAAAATAAAAAATTAAATGTCTCATGAAGCTCATAAAAAGTGAAAGTGTTTTATAATGTGCGTAAATGCAACAATACAAATATGAAATGAGTGTAGACGAAGGGTGAATTAAGTGAAAGTATTCATTGAAAACATGTCAAAACTAAGGCCCAATATATCCCTCACACTCAAGTCATTTTATGTCCTCATGCAATAAATCTATGAATGAGTGTTACCGAAATCATTCAACTTTTAATCTTCAATCCCCTATTTGTATGCTAAGATCATTGCCCACTTATATTTTATTTTATTGCCTTGCTAGGGCATGAGAATGAAAAGGACTTGAATGGTGTGTGCCCATGACTGGGTTAGAATACATTATTTGTGGTTTTTTTGTTCCAAACTATCTATTGTAGGTATAAGACAAGGAGGATTTGGATGATGCTTTTACTATGGAATCTAGCATAATATGCAAGACTTGAATGGAGAAAATTTCTTTTGACTTTAAAATTTAATTTCAAAATAAAAAGATAATGGTGAAAGGAGTGAATGCACAAAAGAAATCATATGAAATATGAAGTTAATGAAAAGAGGTAATGTATGAAGAGCTGTATAAAAGAGATTCAATAGCTTAATGAGAGAAATCCCCAAATCATTGAATAAATAGAAATAAAAATTTCTTTACCTAATTACATTTTCCTTGGCTTGGTTATCTTTGATGTGATGCAAAAAATGTATGTTAAACTTGGTGTTCTGGAGAGTTTATTTTCTACCACTTGTTGAATGAAGAGGCTATTACTGGAACGTGGAAACTTTTTCTACTAGGAGATTTAACAAGAACTTATGGATCAATATTGGAAATTTTGTAGGAAGTATGATAATTTCTACCATAATTTAGGATCTCTAAATATTAATCCTTCTTATCACTGAACTAGGTTGTTATAATATGTAAGTTGGAGCTAGATGTATAAAAATTAAATTTTAACTGATTATTGGACCTGATCGAAATAAAGGAACATGAAACCTACTCTATAAGAGAATTTTTCTCCTTAATATGTTGCTACAAGAAACTAAATCACTATTGTCATGAATGATTATTAAAGGAAAGGTGTTGCAACCATAGAAATTATCCCTGAACAAGTAAATTGCATAATCATCATGTTAATTAAACTTTACTAACTAAAGGAAAGATCAGTTGTGCTATGATGGATTGATGATAAAGAAGGAAGGTTTGTTTAATTTCTATATCATGGTAATTCTTGTGCAACATCCAATTGGAGCATATTGACCAAGAGAAATGACTAAATTTGGACTTTACAAAATATGTTGACCAAGGATTTGACTAGAGATTCACCCTTGATATAATGGCCTTACGTTTGGTTTGAATAACATAGGAAAATAACAACATCATCCTTAACAAATCCCATAGTCCCATAATTTTCCACAAGAGGTGGAATTGTAATGAAAACTAAGGCACTATTGGATTTCATTTCACTATTAAACTTCCTATAAGTGATGGGAACTGTCAAATTTCACTACCAGATTTCCTATAAATGATGGGAACTATGAGAACAAAGATCCTCCTCTTTAGAACAAGTTGCTTCTATTTTTGAAGATGTGTATGATGGATTTATGGGAAGTATAATTTGATGTCTTCTTATTTTTAGTACTTAGTACCGTATAAATTGTACATTTAAACACAATTGTAGAAAATAGAGTTGTTTATTTGATGAGGACAATAGTTTCAAATTCTATAAATTCTACTCATAAATAAAGATCATTACAACAAATGCATTTCCTTTTTGAAGTGATTGTCTTATTTTTCTCTACAATGAATTCCTTTATAGTGATATTTCTAATAAAGGTCTAATTTGTGATGCGACTCTAAGGCCCATCATTCCACTCCTAGGCATGTAAAACAATGTTTTGACCCCACATTTTTGCACTTAATGGTATATTTTCTCAGCATAATGAGTTTCGATAGGATTCAATGTGGGTAACATACTTTATGTGCCTTAATATGCCTATTGTGCCAGAATTATAGACATATTTAGAAAATTCTAAAGAATCTAACATTGTAAAGATTCTAGGGATTTTCTCCCTACTACAAGAAGAGTCAAACTTAGCTGGCTCATGGCTTTTAATGCCTCTTCATATTTTTGCAAGTTATATATAGGGAAATATCCCTTCTTTTTAGGATTTTTGAGGGTGAATGTGTCCCTCCTCTCAAGGAGAATCAATCCCTCTCAAGGAGTTAAAGTAGCCCACCCCACCCCCACACACGACACACCACAAGTATAAATAAGAGTATTTGAAGTTGGCCTTTCAGGTAGTAGTAGAAAGGGAAAACAATAGAATAAAAATAACTTAGGCTTTGAATATTTCAAACCAAGTTTTGACAACAATGTATTTCCCGATGAAAGACAAATTCTAAGTTGATGGAAGCAATTCCTCATTTCAGATTTTAACTTAATTCTTCTTAAAGGACTCTAAGAATACTTAGGTTGGGCCTACCCCGGGAGCTTCAAATCCCTCTTGTATTTATGTTACTATCATCTTCATGTTTGCATTTGCTTTGTTTAGCTCTTGAATCAACATTTCTAGAAATGACAGTTTGGTGGCTTTATGCTTGGTTAAGTAGGTAGTTTTGTTTTCTAACTTTCTCTTCAAGTAATTTATACAATTTTTTGACAACTTAGACCACTCACATTACTTATCATTGCATTTTCAAGTGTATTTCCAAGTTGTTTCATTTGTTGTTACAATTTCTACAATTTGATGTTTTACTATGTGGCAAATATTATGATTACAAAGGGTGAAAGAAACTTGTTTTTGTTAAACACACATGGATAGCAAGAGAGATATGAAAGATAAAACATGCAATACGATTTTTATTGACAAACGATATACATTTATGGTACATTATGTGACTGTTGGGATTCACATCCAAGGTCTCTTGGACTCCTTTTGTCCATTCAGCTTCCACACTAACCCATTGAGGATTAGGTGTCCAACATTCCCCCCCTTAATC